>JBBPOJ010000059.1:0-52803 GCA_038091395.1 Leccinum rimulosum
TTTCAAGTTGCGGGCTTTTCTTTTGACTGCAGTTTATGTCAATCAGGATAGAACATTTGAACTACGTACCTTACACTTAACCTAGACACCAAGTCAGGAATTAGTTGGTTGATCCCTTCATCTACTTCCGACATTTGCTTCCGGCAGGTCTGGTTTGATCAGCTTCTTCCGGAGTTCTGGGTGTATGTTATTATGTCAAGATTGATTTGAACACCTCTTTGAAAGTTTGAAAGTCACAATGCTTGGGGTAGAAACCACATAGTGCATTGATATATGCCTACTGGATTTTCACAATCAGCCAGACATTTTGAAAATGATTGTAGTAACCAATTCAGTGCCATGCAGTGGCAGTCTGCCATGGCAAAGTACCTCCAGCATCCAGTGGTGCAGCTGGTACTGCCAACAGGCAACTACCTTGGAAAATCTATGGGCCATTGTTTGGAGGATTGGTCTAATTTACATATAAACCACACACTGGCATTACTGACAAGTGGCTAGTCTACAGATACTATGGACACACTGACTCAGAGCCATCATATGTCCATCTAGCCGACCAAAATGAATGGATTAAAACACAAGAAAGCTTATCTCTGTCATGATTTGATCTTTCTTTCTTTCTTTCGTCATCTCTTATCTCACTCTTTACCATCGGTCCATGTGTTCATTCATCGACAACGGCCTTTTCCTTTCTTCTATGCTGACTGACTCCCTTCCCATGAACTATTATTACTCCACTTGCTTTGTCAGTGTTTCCACCCATGACTCATTCCTTTTATCATGACTCATTTATTTTATGTATCTTTAGTCATCTGCAGCTTTCTTCTCACTCTTTCCTGCTGTGAATTACCAACCATCTAGTTTCATTAATTAGTCATTCTCTCTTTTGTACAGTATATAAACCGAACTCCCTTGTTGGAGTTCTTTCAGCTAGATCTGCTTTGTACTACCTACTTTGTAATCCAGCCTCCCTTCAAGTTTGTCCTTCTCTTCAGTGAGACCATTCTTGATAAGTCCTTGTTGTACTTCTGACTTGATGCTTCCTTGTACTTCATGTCAGACACCCTTCTGTAAACTGGGTGCATCTTCACCATTGTCATAGACAATTCCTCAAAATTCCTTCACTAAGATTGGAGATACTACTTTGTTCTACTTATTCCTTGTTTCACAAAGCCTACACTCATCCCTACCCAGGCCAAGCATTGTAGAACCTAGTAGGTCTCTGTTTGTATATAGCTCATTTTTCATGCATTTCAGATATATCCTCCCCTCATTCCTACCTATCTTTGGTCCCTTCTTTTGCAGTCTGGACTTTCTTTTATGATACTGATAGTCCTGTACACCCAGACTTCTCTTACATAGACTGGTCTGTGTTTGTGGCAGACTGGTGACTCCTGTTTTACCTTAGGGTTTCTTTTCCATTTGTTTTGTTTTGTTTGTACATCGCTATACCTATCTTCTATGTAGCTACACAGTTCCGGAAATGCTCGGCGACTATAAAAGACTTGTATCTAGTTTGAGATATACACTTTTCGACATCTACGAGTTACCATCTACTTGGAAACATTTCCCTTCGCCTCTTAGCTCACTACGGAGCTCCTCCTCACCATCTATCACATTGCTGATGCACCCAACCCACTGGCAGACCTCCTTTTGCTCCACTAGCCAGTCGTCCACCACTCGAGATCGATATCAGGTGGCAAAACCAAATGACGATCGTACTTGAGAGAAGAAAATCAATCTACTCGTCGGCACCACCTCTGATGCGCTCGTGAACAAGATGGTTCTCAACAGTGGCTGGTGATATAGCTTAATACCACGTACATACCAGCGAGATATATGGAAGGACCAAATCACAGAAAACTGGAACCTTGCATGTGTCACCCTCAACGGTAGGAATACCAATTTTCATTTGATCTATGATAATTCACTGGCATGACTCTCTGTCCTCCTTACCGGACTACGACTGGGCTGCTCTCAGCACCTCTGGACTACCTTTGGACCACTGTTCAACACCATCTCCCTCGTCAACGAAGATTCCCAAACTCCCTGAACCCCTTTAGGGTCGAGCCTATCGCAAGGTGAACCCCTTACACCTGCTAACTACATCCCTACAGTTAGTTTGTTGTTTCTACAGCGTGATGAAGTGTCACAATCTCAACATCCTGGAGGCAAGTCCATCCAAGAAGAGGGCACACAAGCAGGACTCTATGTTATATCACCTATATGAAGCTTATGATTAATATATCCACATCATGCCAATGTCCATAATCAAACAGCCAAAGTCAAATTGTCATCATTGAGTAAGATCATTTAAGATAGGAGTTCTGATAATGAGCTGCTGGCTTTACTATATAACTGTAATTCAATCTACTACAATATGTTTTCCATTTAATGATGCTGTTTGTAGGGCCGAGTCGATAAACTCTTCGGAAATCCAATTCTAGAGAAATTTCACACCAATTTTTGGTATAGGGCGAAGCTTTCGCCGATCCGCACATTTACATCCAGCTACAATACCACGCCGGTGAATATGCTTGTGCTTTCGGGTACAGCAGTGAGTCTGAGTCCTTCGTTTGCGCATCTGCCGAGTCAATTGATATAGTATGCTAATGACCTACCACTGACAGCTCTGAGAAAGACAAGTTATTCTCTAGGTATGAATCAGAAGAGGCTTCAGTATCAATGGTCCACTTGGAACATCCTAAAGCCACAAAGAGAAAAAAAAATCTTGCTAGACCTAGGAGCTAGAGGAGGAGGACTGCCTACACTTTTATTGCTGAGTTGGCTGATGTTGGCAAGAAAAATGTGACACTTTGGGCTCAGGAGTTAAAAGATTGCATGCATAGTCAACTTATTTTGGAAGCTACTCTGGCAGCTACTATTACTTGTTGTCAAAGAGCTGGTAGAGATAACTTTACTATGATGCTGACTGAGCCTTATTCAAAATGCCAAATGTATGTATTCAATAATGGTATATAAACATAGTCTCATACAGTGTATAGCATCATGGACAGCTCATTCACCATAGATAGTCTATCCAAGAATTACAAGCACAAGATTTCTAAACTAAACCTTCCAATTTTCCTTGCTCAGTCCATTTTTTACACTGGGTTGCTGAGGGTCAAAAGTTTGTTCACCTTGGAGAAGGAGGCTGATTTTAGTTGGTTCTCATTGCTGCTATGGACCATTGTAGGGAAACAGCAGATTTACTTAGCCAAGTTCCCAAGAGTATTGGTGACATGCTTAGACAGCCTCTACTTGCACTAGTAAGTCAATTATCTTTCTTCTATAGTTCCACTTGCTTAATCTAGCTCAACAGAGATATCAGATCTTGTTGAGCGCATTGACCACACATGTGACAAGCCGAGATGCCAAATAAGGCACTGGCACACACCGAGGTGAAATAGTAAATACTATATATAAGCCTCGATGTTGGAGTTGGAATACTAATCTGTTCCTGACCCGAATCATTGTCTATCACTCAGATGGGTCCTGTGATGGCAATTACCATGTCTTACTTAATCATCATCGCATCACACCACGAGCCGCTTGACTATTGTCGCGCTCACGCTAGACCAACATCAGTCTAGCTAGTTTACTCGTCGTAGCCTCTGCCTCATGAGATCTCATCAATAAGAACATTATATCTGTGATTGTTGCTTTGAAAAGATCAATGCCTTTGACACTATCAGTTGATATATCTATCTTCCTTCACTCCATTTAAATTGCTGGAAGTGTGAGTGTCTGTGCCCCTTTCAGTCACTCTACTTGACATTTTGAAACACAGAGGGGAGAAACTACTTCTAGAATGCTTTAACCATCCACAAAAGGACACTCCTATGTTCTGGAGGAAGTGCATCTGCTGTGCTTCATTCTACACTGCTGTCAAGCAAATTGGTATTCTACAGAAGACACAGAGGACTCTGTCCCTTCCCAGGAGGGGCTTTGAACTGGCCTTACGGATCATCAAAGAGCCTGTTTTCAAGAGCTTTTGAACCACCTATCTGGATGTCTACCAATCTCTCTGGTCTGGAATTGCTCATTTAAGCTTTGATTTGAAGTGTCTACATGCCTAGCAACTCTCTGGAATTGTTTGACAATATCTTTTGCAATTCCTCAACTATTTATGTTGTTCTTTGCTCCCTTCAATCCCACAGGGTTTTTTTTTACCAGCCAAAGAAGTCACAGTTTGGTATGTGCCTATCTCATTTGGCATTTGTCTTACCATCATGGCCACTATATAAGAAAGGTATAGAGCTCTCAAATCCAGGAAATAGCATGGAGAGGATGGAGAAGCTTCATACCAGGAGCTCATGGAGTAAGTCTATTAAGCATGAGTTCTTACATCTGATTTTGACTGATTATGACCCTAATGGAGTCTGACATGCTGTAAGCAATAGCATAACAACCAAAGGTTAAGGAGACCTACTCTACTATGAGTGGGATTCACCAGTGCCACTGCAGCCTGAGGCATTGGACCACGTTCCAATTTCTGATACTCGACAACCTTATGGTGTGATGAGAATGCTGCCAAAACTTCACATCAAGCTGATTTGAATGATACCTGTGTGCCAGCTAGCTGTTGAGTAGGACAGTGTTCTGCTAGGTATACTGGAGACACAACCACAAGGTAGGCTTCAATACAACATATTTCTCTCTTAGCCTTTGTACGGGGGTGTATGAAGACTCTAAGCAAGGTCACTTGAAACATGCACGTGAACCCTTCTGTTTCTTGGAATGCCAACCACTCCAAAATCATAGTACATAACCACACTCTGGTGGTTTCAGAGTACACAGAACAGGTCAAGGAAGCCCTCATAACTTTATCTCAGAAGGTGAAGGACAATATTCTTTTTGGGTTTTCATTTCCCAAGGATTCATTCAACCTCCTCAGCAACCCTGAAGCCAACAATTTCACCACTTTTGGAGCCAGGCTGTTCCAAATACCCAATGAGTCTGACTCTGAGGCCCATCATGCAGTACTATTCCTTGAAATGCTCTGCCAGGCAAAGGTGGGCTGCTCACAACAGGGAGATACTATAGTCTGGAATGTTCAATATGCTAACTGTTGGTTGTTGGATGTCTGTGATGCCTGGATTGAGATTCTGACTTTAATGCACCTGCTGGCAATTCCTGTGCATCGCTCAGAAGTTACTAAAACATAACAACTCACCCTCAAGCCTATGCTACCTCTTTTACTTCCCCTCCCCCCCTTCAAACATTTGTCACATAAAGTAACTACAACAAGACAACCACAATTTTAGTCTTTTTGATAAATTAGTTAGGATCAAGCTGTGGTTAATTTGCTCTTTTTGGACACAAAAGAACTGCAATTACATATCTAAAAACATGCAGTAAAACACACACAAGAAAATAGCATATTATACATATTTAAGCAATCAAATGTTACTATCTTGGACTGTATAGATCTAGCTACAAGCCTACAAATGATTGCTTTTGGGTGTGATCTCACAGAAGTAAGTGATTACTATGTTTTATCTATTTCTAATACTCTTTTATTGTCAAATTTTAAAAGGAATATCCAATTGTTTCAAAGAGACAACAGTGCTTGGTTAGAATATATGCATGGAAACCATATGTTTCTTCCACCAACTCTCCCAACACCATCAACTCTTACCAGACTGGAATAGACCTTGAGATCTGCAAAATACAAACTATGTTTGATCCAAGTCATGAAATTTCTTTTTGCAAACCTAATCAAGACTGCAGAGGAGAAAAAAAACATACAGTAGACTAATGAACAAAGGCTGCTGGCATCTCAAACACCTATTGTGTTTTCAATGGATCATGACTGGGTTGAAAAATACCTGGACATCAAATATGGGAAGCAAGGTGCAAAAGACCACATGGCAGACATAGATTGCCAGTAGTTTCTCAGTTTGATTTATAGTGTCCATAACAGATCAGCTAAATGAATGCTCACCAAGATCTCCGTTACTCCTCCATTTCTAGGACTGTGGAGATTTCCTGACGGTTGCGGGCTCAGCCAATAGACCGGGAATGATTCAAAAGCTTTGATCAAGGTATATTTCATCTGTTGGAATAAAGCATCTCTCTCACACTCATCAGGTCTACCTGCACGCTATCAAGGGGCATGTTGATAATGATATCATTCGAACTATCTCCGCATTCATTGACTTCTGTTACATTGTTTGATAGAATATTATCATGGAAAAAATCCTCAAAGAACTCAAGATTGCACTATCTCGCTTCCATCAATACTGTGAGATATTCCATCAAGCTGGTGTCTGCACCGAAGGCTTCTATCTTTTACATCAACACTCACTGTTTCACTACAGATATCTCATCTGTCTCTTTGGTGCACCAAATGGACTGTGTACATCCATAATGGAATCCATGCACATCACTACTGTCAAAAAACCATGGCATCACTCTAGTAAACACCATGCTCTTGGGCAAATGCTGCAGACTAACCAGCAGCTGTCACAGCTTGGAGCTGCATGTATTGATTTTGAAACCTGTGGAATGCTTACTCCTTCTCACATGGTACTCCCCATGAATCTCCCTCACTCTCTTGATGTCCGTAGCTCAACTCAAAATCCAGATGAAGATGAGAATCACAAGAATGAGGATGAAGACAAGTACATGGGTGTCATGGATGATTGTCATAGGCTCTCAGATATCAAGCTGGCACAGACCCCAGGTGCATGACGGTTTACCATTTATTAACCATGCTAAATTGAATCTTTTCACACAAGCATGAAAAAGGGCCATAACAATCGAAGCACTGGCGATCAAATTAGATATTCCTGATTTTCTGTCTCTCGTCCTTCACCACCTCCAGATATAATAGCACAAGTAGAAGAACAAGAGGTGGAATCCATAGTAGATTCACAAGAACGATGAGGATGAATAGAGTATTTGATTCATTGGAAAGGTTTCCCACTGGCAAGAGAAGAGAGAGAATGGAAGACGGCATCAGAGTTGAAGAATGCACAAGACACAGTAAAAAACTTCCACTGACTACATCCAACTGCTGCAAAACCAAATAAAACAATGAATCTGAGACAAATGGAAGTCAAATGAGGTTGTTTGGTTTGTACTGGTAAAGGCTCAACTTTTGATGATCCCAATGTTCTCACTTTTCGAAAATCCCTCACCTGACTCCCCAACCATCTATTTGAAATACCCACACTCAATGAGGACAGAGCCCTGGGGGGGATAATATAATATTTCTCTTTCTTCTTCTTTCTTTCACCCATTTCATATCACATATCACTTCTTCACATTTGTCACAGAATATTCTGCAACATTCCATTAAATTCCAAAGCCTCCCCTGAAGTCCTCATGTAAAATTGTGTATAGTAGTATATAAGCATCAACTCTGTATGTATATGTAGCTCACTTTTGGAATTCTTATGTATCTCTTCGCACTTGTGTGATTGTGATCATCTTTGAGTTTCGTTCATATCATACTTCTCAGAGCAGCAGGCAGAGTCATTACCATCTTTCTACCTGAAGACTGTAAAAGCCTGAAGCACCTTGTCCTTGTCCAGATCCCTCACTCTGGAAAAATGGATACTACCTGGATGATTATGAGCCTCCTATTATGAGCCAAGACGCCACATCTTGAAGAGATTCAATGTTTCAATGTGGTTAGGCAAGAAGAAGATGGACCAAGATGAGACAGAGGAAGAACGAAAGGCAAATTTAGCTGCAGTAGCTCCTCCAACACATTCAGTGAGTGGCTCAATAGCTCACACAAATTAATTTATCACTACTAACAAGAGTTAAGGGTAATCACAGGAGAAGAAAGTGTATGGTTGACAAGTAAGCTATCAGTACAGCAAGTAAAAACAATTCTTCTTCCAGCTGTAACTGGAGAGCTGAAATGGGCCAATACCTTGGCTAATACAGCCAAAATATGGCCAGATTTGGTAGGAATTTTAATTTACAGCTGAGGAATACCAAATCCACTACCTTCCCAATCTCCCACTGCTAAAACAAAGGCATACATTTTTTCTGAAGGCTGTGAAAAGCCTGAAGTCCCTTGTCCTTGTTCAGATCCCTCACTCTGGGAAAATGGATACTACCTGGATAATTAAAAGCCTTCTATTATGTGCCAAGACACCACTAGGAATATCTTGGAAAGATTCACCATTCCAATGTGGTTAGGCAGGAAGAAGGTGGACCGAAATTTGGAGGCAAGGAATGAAGAGGCCATATTCAAGTCTCTTTTATTGCATGGAGAAACCTGCGAGCTCATTTGGGTTTTATACCAATCTTGCAGTACTTATATTGTCTAGTTATATTACTTCAAGTAGTTTACTTACAATTTGGTACTGTACCAGATCTAACATTCTTAGTGATGTACTTGTGGAGAATATAAATAAACAAACATGTTCCAATGGTCTTTTAAGCACTGGCTATTTATTTCGTGGTGTGTCCAGAGGTAGTAGCTAGGAAAATAGAAATGTCTACATACCTCATTGTGAAATGCTCACATGAAATCTATGTCATCTACATCAGCAGGGACTTCTGTTTCAATGAATTGGCTTCTCATCATGGCCATGCACCAACCACTGGCAGGGATGCAAATCGTGATGGTACCTATATGTGAACAATTAGATCCAATCAATAGATTAATTGCTCAGAATGGTAGTACTTACAAGTCTCGGCCTGAAGATGGGGCGACTTCAGCATATGCTGGAAGCTGGCCTGCTCGACAATACAATCCATCAGTATTTCAGTCAGTCCATCCTTTCTGACTACATTATTACACACATAGATCCACATGTTGCTTGATGCGTCCATGAAGATATAGGCCAGTCAATGGGCACCCTTTTGTAGGAGGTACTCGAAAATCCATCTATAGCTAAGTTAGTGGATTGGGAGGGCAAAGAAAAATATGGGCATACTGTTGGCACTGCTCGGGTGATTTGCTGTGTAGTTGTAGGCAGGTTGCACAAGTAGCAGACTACCTGTGTGTGTCTGTGTCCCCTGGAGAGTGTCCACCGAGGTAAGATAGATGGGCAGAAATTCAGACTCACCCTGTGGTGGCCCTCTCCTTCTATCCCCTCTTTAGCAATATCAATTTGGAGTGACATCTAGGATACCTCCAATTGACTGTTCCATACCATTATGCATTTATCAAACATATTCCAACTGTTTGCTAAGCACTGGCTATTTATTTTGTAGTAGTGACCAATGTCCTTTCCCCTTCCCTCTTCCTCCCACCTTTACTAGTATATCAATTTAACAAATGACTTTGAGCAGTTAATGACACTGTGCATGGGGTTTTTTCAAGGTTGGGGAATCAATTTGGAATGGTCCCAAAAGCCTCCAGAATTTATTTGAACCCATAACAAAGTCTACCCTTCACTACCTTTTTTTCTTTGTAACAATTTTTTACAACCACCAGATCTTACCAGACCTTTTAGAAGCTTTATGTTTAAAACATCTACTGAACAGTACAACATTGAGCATTTGATACAAATTAGTAGTTGAAAGAATGTGATACCATGGAGTTGATGGATATGGGTAAGTCGTGGAAAAAATCATACCCATGACTCATACCATGGTGCTTGTTCCTATTGCAAAATCGACATGCTGCAGCAATCACTGACTGCGGCGAGCCATTCCTGGGACATATAATCACTGCAATATTCTTGGCAGTGTCCAGTCAAGCAGTGTACACCACACGGGATATATCTGCCGTGACTTAGCATGAGTTGAGAATAAATTATGGTATGCACAAGAATGGTTGCGTATGATCGCAACGAGGACACTGAGGAAATCTGGATTGTTAATGCGTGACTCCATTGAGCTATCATCCACTTCGATAACCCCTACACATGTTCTAGCAAGCTAGCACTACTAGGCAAATCGGAAACAAAGACTTACTGTCTTCGAAACTCTCACCTTCGCGGATCGCCTCTTTGTACTCGAATATGACCAACTCTGTAAAATCTTCTTCTTGCTTCTGAAAAAATGCTTGTAGAGAGTCGGTTCCAATATGAGCACTGTAATTGATTATTGGGGTAGTTTTGTGCAAACTCTTGAACTGCAGCATTGATGACCCAGTTTGCGTGTACCAAAAATCAAGGTGAAAGCATTCTAAAATCTTGTTACTGAAGAAACGAGTCACATTGCCCTGTAGCGCATGATCAGCATAGTAGAATTGGTCCACTAGATAGTAAGTACTCACATCTGTGTCCTTCTCATGAAGAAAGAAATTTTTTGGGTCTTTCTGATTCACGAGCGCCTTAATGCAGCTCGACTTCCACTCGGCCAACGCTTCCCGGTCGTCGTTGTTGATTTCGGGGGGTGGGGAGGTAAAAAATTCTTGAGTGTACACATCCGCGAACTTGACGATCTGTGTGCGCACCACTTTGAGCCCACCAATGATCTATAGAAGTAAAGTAAGCCAAATATACTTGTGTGATACTCGCCTCGCTCATCCCTGTCATTGTTGTGACCTCGCCAATGACTCAGTCTGCTCCGACTCATTCCGCCTCGGCGTCTATTGGTTGTCATGACTCGCCGACACCACTCCTTGTCTCGCTTTCACAGTACTCGTCGGACCTCTCATCTACTCTTGTTGCTCCCTGGCCCTCATTCGCCTTTTTCCTGCTGTTTCCGACTCAGACCAACCCCAGTCCACTCCCTTTTCATTCCACTCTGTACCAGACCAATTCCAGTACAGTCTTTCTGGTCATTGCAGACATCCAGACAGTCTTCCCCTCCTCCTGCACACTCTCCAGGGACCCCTTGGATGAACCTCTTCACATACCATGTCACCCCCTTTGACATCTACATATCATCCTGCCCATTTTGCTCAAAATTTCTTTCCGTTATTCCCATTCTATCCATCTCTACATCTGAGTTCTTTCAGCTTGGCGGTAACTTTAACACCGTATTAGTATTATTCTGGCGGCCATGACTCAATGAGTTGGGAATTTTATAACATTCTGAACTCTCCAAAGACCTGAGTCAGGGCTGGGGCCTGGGGAGTGAATGTCGGACTTCTATTACATTTAGAACATTATTGTCTCTGCCCATTCTGCCCATTCTGCCCATTCTATCTGTTCTGCCCACCTTCTTGACCATCAGACTGAGCCACTCAAGCAGTAAGTTTCAACCCAGTTAGTGGCCAGCCTGAGCATGTCAAAAATTGCACACAGCAATGACAGCATGGTTGGGAACTTGAAAAAGAAGATCCGGTAACTCACACTAGTCCTCCCTGTAAAATTACACACCTTGTTGACATCCAAACCAGCTATTTTCATTTAATGGCAAAGTTAAACGATTTGCCAGCGCTATCCACAGTGAGGCTGAGCTAAAGTGATCACATTGCAGTCAAACAGTGGTGTAACTACTGTAACATTAGTGTTAACACTGCATCATCTCCATCAACAACACCACATGTGGATATACTGGCATCTGTTTGGTGTTCTTCAAGCAAGTCTTAGCCATGTTCATGTGTGGGATCTGTGACCTGAAAGTTCAAATCAGCAAAAAGTCCCAAACTTAGCAACCTTGGGCCTTGCAAGGCTGGCTGATCGAGTTACATATTGGGCAGAGTGGATGGGTTTAAACCAGAGATCAATGGACTAGAGCATCTTGGAAAGGGCTATTGTGGTGTATAGTTGCCAGCAGGCTAGGGGTACTGGAATGCCATGTGTGGACTTTGCTATACGTCTCAGTTGCATGATGTATGCGGTTTTTTTGCCAATGGCAAAATTGATATGTTTGTTCTACCGAAGTCCTTCATCAACTAGGACTCCTAGAAATCGGTGAGAGTTGGTGGGCGTGATGGTGATACCTCTGATGGTTATCGGAGGTCTTTCTTTCATTTTGCTGAAGGAGAAGTCGATCAGTGCAAATTTCAATGTCTCAAAATGAGAGTTGTGGTGCTTAGACCATTCATATCCGCCGGCTGGTCTCTCGAGCATATCTTCGAGCATTTTGTGGGTGTTGTGAAAGTCTTTTCCCATTACTAGGAAAGCAGTGTCATCTACAAAGGCAAGGGTAAGCTCAGACTTCTTGTTGGTTACTTCTACCAAGTCCGTGTTGTAGACGATGTATAATACCACTTCAAGTAGGTGTAGCGAGTCAGTTGTTGATCTGCCTGGTCGGCCTCCAAAGTGTGTCCCAGGGATTAGTTGGTGATGCTCTATTAGGTGGGAGAGGTGATTGGCAACTATGGCCATGAGGAGTTTACCAGATGTGTTAAGAAGTGCAATTGGTCTGTACACTGTGGAGCTCTGCAGCTCCCTGAAGAGGCACAGAGTGCCCATCGATGCTTTCATGTCCTCCCAACTCAGTCCTGTGTCGCTCTGACTTGGTTCGGTCCGGTCTGACCCTTTTTCCCATGGTCTGACCCCTTTCCATGATCCTCAGGCCAGAACTGTTTTTCCCGCACTCCCGACACAGTTGGGGAGCTTTGTTTTTACTATCCCTTTGTTTCTATTTCGCTTTTAGTCATATATACAGTTTGTTTAGTCATCTTTTGTAGTTTTTTGCTGTCTCGAGTACTCCCTATTACTAAATTATTCTATTCTTAAAATATTCTTGAAATATTTAAATATTTAAAGTTTTTAGACCATAAAACTCCTGTAGCTCATTACTGAGCAGTAGTTACACTTTCTACCACACATTTTACCATCCACGCACATTTCTTAAGTCTCTCCTCGTCGCTTAAGCTCTTCTCCTCCTCATCCCGACTCTTTTATCATCATTCTGACATTCTGGTCCGGTTTCCTGTACTCCGGACCACTCATTCTGAGCTCGGAAACACTCGAAAACAACTTTTCATCACTCGGGACCTTCATCACTCGCCTCCCCTGCTAGCACAGGATCACTGGGTGATCTGGAACATACCTCAAGTCATAAGAGGAGTTGGCCAATTTGTTCAGCTCTTTATGCATCTGTGTGAGGTCGTGAGTCCACCAGCATTTCATGAAGGGAGAGAGATGAGAGAGAGGGATGTGTTGGTCTATTGTGAGGAGGATGGACAACATATTTTGATAATGCAGTGTATGATATAGTCTATTTTGTATGGTAAGGTATACCACATAAACACATATATAGCATAATATAGGTATTCATTTTGGATCTGACGAAATATAATAAGCTAAGGCAAAAGGTCTCAGAGTAGCTGACCTTGGTTTGCCTTCTCAATGGTTCCCAGTGAGTTTTGAGAACTCCTTCATCCACAAAGTGAAATTGAGGCAGGTCCAGAGCTTTCTCAGAGTTGTTGGGCAACAGCCTGGACTTTTTAGAGGGGCTTGGCTTAGGACTATCATCATCAGAGGAGCCATGAATCTTTTCCTTTCTTTGTAGTCTTTGAGGGCACAAGCTTGTAAACAGAATCTTTCTCCCTCCTGTTTCTGGACTGTTTTTTTGGAACTTGGAGAGAATTTTTAGAGTTTAACCTTTGAACCCTTCTTCGACCAGACATTGCTTCTAAAAACTGTTGTTGAGAAGAATCAAAGATATACTATTTTAGTATTAAAATATTACACACCAAAGGGATGGATTTTTTATGGAAATCAATGAGTAGGAGAAGCTATGGAAAGATGAAAATATTATGGAATAGTTGGGATGAATGAAAGATCAAAAAATTAGCTAAAAAAAGCTATCAAATCAAATAATGTTGGATCCTTGGAAACTTGGGCTGAGCAACACCAAGCCTATCATGGAAAGCATCCTTGGTAAAATGCCCTATGGCAATTCTTTCACCCAACTAAGAAGTAAGTCATGAGCCTGGCTAGAAAACCCAGGGTCCAGACCAAGGAGTTTCTCGGTGAACAATAACTACAAACCCAGTAAAGGAGTTGGCCAATGATTCACAATTTCCCCAAGCTTGTGATCCAGTCTAAGGAGAGCCATGGCTTGCTGGCCTGCATCCTTTAAAGAAGAATGTACCCACTCTGTCACCTCATCCAAAAGCCTTTTCAAGGGGTACATGTCCCTCAACCACCTTCTGACAGGTGAATCTCTAATGCAGGGAAACACCACAATAGGGTCCAAGATTCACTTGGGAAATTTTAAATATTAATAGAGAAAAAGGTGAGAGGGAGTGGAGTCAACCTCTTGGGATTGCATGAAATGAGCCAAAGATATGGTCAGTTTTTCCCTTCTGAACCTCACTGACTCCTCAGGAGACAGAAAGCCTTTGAGCCTCCAGGAATGACTGTCTTTGGAAGTATACATGGCCCTCCCCAGTTGAGGTCTGAGATGGTTTAGAGCACCATTACAAACCATCTGGTGAGGCTTCATTTAGCTCTCAAAAGATAGCTCTGGGAAGATAACAAAGTAAAACCATCTGGCAAGGCTGTTGACCACCATGCAGAATTGGATAGATTAAATATTTTTTGAGCAAGTCAAGCCAAGCTGAGGTATCCATGGAGATTTGAGAGCATTTAACCTTTTTGGCCAGCCTATCTCCATCAAAATCTAGAAAGACTGCCAGGAAATGGTATCAATGACAAGACTTTCTCCCAGGGTTAGAAAACTCACTATGGTTGCTATGCACATAGATGATTGTGACAGCAGCCCTGGTCTGGTCTGCTTCCCCAATAACTCCTTTTTCAGGTGCAGGGTTGTCTGGTAGATTAGACTATTTCACCCAGAGTTTTAACCTGCGACTTTGTCAAAAAGGCACCCCCACCAGGAGAGTAAATGACTAATGTGGCCTTCTTGCAAGCCAAATGTTTGCCGGATTGAAAGCAAACCACATTTTAATGTGTTGCCTTCTCGATCTCCGGTTTCACCAGGCTCCAAGACATAATTTTTCAAGTCTTCTAGACAGCATAAAAAAGCATGTCCCCTGATATTTTAATGGTCTCTAAACATGATAGAAAAACTTCCAGAATCACAGGATACCATCTGAGAGAACAGCTCAATATGCACCTTCTACACCTCCTCAAAACCCCATTCAATGACCAATTTCCTTGCACTCTTCTATTCAAACCACTGAGAGTCAAAGATTCTTCTAAGTGGGTTCTGGATGTTATTAAGTTGGATGAGATGGTATGTTGAGATGAGACATCTGGATATCCCATCTTCTATAAAAGATCATGGCAGATGAAGTAACTCAATCTTATACCTTAATCTTATACCTTGCTAAGTGTTATATAGTATTAATGTTCCAATCTATTTTAATATATTATTCTAGCCTTCTAGACAACATAGAATAATATGTAACCACTATTAAAATACTGTGTAAACATGGTAGAACAATGTTCAGGCTGACATCACAGGATACATTCTGAGAGAACAACACAATATGCACATTCTACTCCCTTGGGTAAAGATTGATTTCTCTAGCCTCCAATATGCTAGCTATAAATAGGTGAGGTATTCTACCTACCATTTTAAAGTCCTCTGAACATGATGGTAACATTAGCTAAGCCCAGGAAAATCAGATGCCAGAACAGTATGATCACCCTCCTTCTATGCAGCACCAAGCCATAATTTTTCAAGTCTTCTAGACAGCATAGAAAAGCATGTCCCTGAAGTGTTTTAATACTATCTAAACATGATAGAACAACTTCCAGCATCACAGGACACTACATAGCTATCCATATCATTTGTGTGGCTGAGCTCTACATCAAGAATCAAACAAGGTGGTATCATGTGCCAACCTTGAATGTCTATAAAAATGATTTTTCGTGGCTTGTAAATGTTATCAGTGGATTTGTAGGAGTTTCTAGCCCTCAAGAAAAATGCTTCCATGATCCCCAGTGGGTCCTGGCATCCGCAATGTAGTGATGTGACATATGTCGCAATGAAATTTGCTAATCCAAGCGGTATCATACTTTTTTTTTTCATTTTTTGCCAGCAGAAGAACATGCTACTATTCGCTCCCCTGATTGTTCTGGGCTTAGCCAATGTTATCATTATGTTTACAGCACTTTAAAACAGTAGGTAAGATATAGCTAGTGTATTAGAGGCTAGAAAATTGATCTTTACCTAAGGGATATGAGGCATGTATTGAGCTATTCTCTTAAATGGTGTCCTGTGATGTTGTGTCATGTTTATATTATTAAAACATCAGGGACATGCTTTTCCATGCTGTCCAGAACACTTGAAAAAAAATATGTCTTGGTGCTGCATAGAAGACAGTGAGTGATCATACCATTCTTGCATCTAATTTTTCTGGGCTTAGCCCAATGTTACCATCATGTTCAGAGGGATTTAAAATGGTAGGCAAGATAACTCACCTATCTATTGCTAACATATTCTCTTTGACATCACCACTTTCACTTTCATCACCACCACTACTACTTTCTTTCAATTGACCTCAAAACATGGTTCATCAGTGGAACATTCAAATTGTCTTCATCATCAGATTCCAGTTCTGGCAGGTCAAAGGAAACTTTTTTGGATCTTTGAGAAGGTTTCCATTTATTTTTGGTTTGCATGCTGAGCTTCTCAAAACTTGCTCTTCTTCTTTAGTGCTCTATCTCCTCTGTCTTGCTGGCCAGTCCATCAAATGCATCGGGTTGGTACAGCTCCTCTTGCAAGACCTTCTTGGACTTCAATAAACATGAGCCCTTTGTTCCCCTGGGCTTCTTTGCTTCTTTCGATCTTGTAAAATTGAGAATTAGTGACAAATACAAAGGATCCTTTCTTAATCTTCCACATGTCCCTTGCTTTTCTTTGTCACCTTTTGACTTTCAGGAAGGCATTGGATATGTGAGAAAATGTTCTCCAAAGCATTTACCCCTCCAAAACATTTACCATGTAGAATTCATACATTGATAAAGTGCTCTCTTGTGATCTGTGGTAACTTGCAATATAGCCAGATTGACTCCAGAATAAAGACCAATTAAAGTTCTTGCATGGTGGCGAGTTGACAGATCCATTGGGAAAATAGATGCACATCCACATAGAAAAGGTAGAAGTCCTTGGTCCTTGGCTTCCAGGAGTGCTTCCATTATTGTCTAGGCCTACATTGGATGCTTTGAAGGTCGCATGGAGAAGCATCTCATTGATGCTGGCAGCTGTCTAGCACATCATTGCATCCATCAATGTGACAGGACTAGGCTCAATTCCTTGCAACACATTTTGGCCCACCATCATCCAGACCTGTTGGATAAACTGGCAGAATAAGTTTGCCACGATAACAGTGAGATCTTGAAGCTGTCTTGGCATAACCCATTCCTTCATCATCACCACTGTATTTCCTGAGATGGCCTTCTTCAGCTCGCTCCAGGTTGGATTGGGTCCTATCAGAAAAATTGCTGTCTGATTGAAACCATCCTGGATGTTTTCCTGATGTACAGAATGTGCCTTGTCTTGCTGAGCCTTTGAGGTAAGACCCATCAAAACGAGAACATGAAAGTCATCATTCAGTTGAATGTTATCAAAACAAGGAAGATATTTGCATTGCAGTTCCAGCTCATGGAGGAAAAACATGCCAGCCTTCTCTACCACATTGCAAAATTCCAGAAGGGCCAAGGACTCCCTCACATGGAAATCATAAAAAATGGATGTTGATGTGACACATGTGGTTCAAAATGCCAGTGATGATGCCCAGATTCAGAGGATTGAGTTGCCTGAGCTAAATTTGACATCTTTGGATTTCCTGCACTCGCATGGAACTCAAACCAAACTTTTGATGGCAGCCACCAGACAGGTCTTGCCTTGAATTGGAGCCCAATTTCAGCAAGGGAACAAGATAGAAACAGGTAACCTATTCTCACCTGGGGGATTATTTGCCTTAACAATACCTGTGCAGCCTGTCCACTGACTCTGTATTCATCCCTAATGCCATAGGTCTTGGACTTGACTTTGTGGAAGATCTTGACCATACTTGAACATTCCTTGTAGTATATGTCACTGAGCACATAGGCATTGCTGTCGATGAACACTTCATTTTTCTGCTGCTAGGACGAATAGCCACATAGTACCTGAAAGCAACATGGGTGTGGAGTGCACAATCTTGAGGGATCTCTGCTTACAAAGTTGCGGAGGGTGGAATGATAATGGATGGTTCCTTGATTAAATCCACCAGCTGCATAAATCTAACACAGCATGTAATCCCAATCTAGACAAGAGATATTTTTCCTCAGTGCCTGTTCTGGAGATTCATGCATTTCCTGGCCATCCTTGGTGAGGAGCTTGATGTCCTTGCCTTCCACCACAAAAAAGAAAGATCCAAACATAGAAAAGGTGTCATCCTCAACGATAAACTGTTTCATTCTCTCATGTATGTCGGAAAACACATTGTTTGGTATGTTAAGAGTTTTCCACCCTTTGGAAGTACTCTTATCTTTGTATCTGGCCTCCTCCAAAGACCTAGAGTAATAGAGAGTGATGCTTTCAGTAGTGGATCCATAGATAGCTGGCAGAAAGACTTCTTTCCAAAAGGGATCCAGCATATCCTTGGGCATCATGGTCATTTGTCAGCCATTTTTAACATTGTGGTGAATCATGTGTGGAAAGAAGATGTACACCTTGAGAATGTGTACAGTGGAAGATGCGAGGTGTCCAATGGTGGTGTGAGGTATGGCATTGAGAGGAAACTTCTTGGTCATCCATTCATTGCGACATCCCAAAGCATGCTGATTTTCTTCTGACTGGGAAATCAGAATTTCTACATAGACATGGTTGTGTCTGTAGATGCCTGATTTGCCATTATAGATTGGAATGAGATGGACTCCAATGCTGTTGCTGTAGATGAGCTTCTTGGTGACCCAGATGATCCTGTCGATATCTATTGAAATCTGAATGTCATACACAGAGAATTCAATGTCATCTTGTTCAAGGTCTACATGAATGTGTCTTCATCCTTCGCCAAACACTGGAAGACAACCTTGGATGAACATGTTTGAACCATGTGGATATGGACAGTTTACATGTGGAGGGAAGACACTGCTCTTGAAGACTTGCTTGAGATCAGGGTATTTGCTGTACAACTGGGTCTTTTTTTTTTTGGCAATATTCATTGTACAGCTTGGGAGCATAAAAGCCAAAGCAGCCTAGGCAACTTAGTATTTCAGTAAGCAGTAGGCCAATTTAAACACATACTGTTCCTAAAGCCTGCAGCCTATCAAAAGGATTTATCTCCTGTGAGCTCGTTGATGACGGCTTGCTCCTGTGGGTTGTGTTTGAAGTTTCCAGGGGCCTGTAAGCGTGAGCAGCCTGGAGTCTGTGTAACTCTATAGCATATACATATCATGTGCCCATTTACATAAGAAACTCCAGTGGTAAGAGGGGTGAACTGGCTCCTGCAATCTCCACAAGGCACTTTCACCTTCTTTGCAGCTTTCTCCAAGAGCTCGCTCATTTGAGCATACACACCATCCCAGTCCTTAGCTCTATTAGGACGCCCAGCAAGCATAGTCAAAACTCGATCCTCTGCATCAATAATAGCAAATGGGGTGCTGGTAACATAGCTTGTGAGCAGAAGCATGACACAGGAGAAGAGAAATCTTACCATCCATCCCATGGGACAACCTCATAATTTTCTTGAATCAACTTCTCCAATGACCACTTCTTTTTTCTGCAGGTCTGCTGCAGACCCACCCAGGCGCCTTGAGCTGCAGGCAAACATGCAGAGTTGAATTTCATGTGAAAGCTATACGGTTTGGGGTATTTTCTACATGGATAATATTGTGGTCGACCTGGCTGAAGCTCCCTCACCTTTTGGCATTTTTTTCCTCCTTTGGGCCATGTCTGCTATATGTTTGCCTGATGGGAGAGGCCCAGGGGAGGAAGAGAGTCCAAGGCAAGCTGCAGTAACAGGCTCAACCAAAGCAGGTAGAAAGGGCTGCTCATCCAGATATTCTATCTCACTACAGCTATCATCCGCTATGAGGTCTTCAAGCTCTCTTTGAAGAGCTGTGTTGATGCAGGCCAGCATATTAAGGCCTGGGACCAGGATGCATCCTAGCTCCAATGAGGCCTTGCTGGCATGTATTAACCAGGAAAAAGTAGGTTCAAACAGACTTACAGGGGTCATTTTGAGGTTCAGAGAGCAAGGAAGGTAGGCCAAGCACAGTATGCATAGTCCAACATTTCCTTTGCACTCATGACTTCATAGTCATCCTAGATGTCATCATGAACAAAATGAATACATGGCAGAGAGTGGTAGTTTTAGCTCACCTCACATCTCCAACACACATGATGTGATCCATCATCTAAATAGATGGAGAAAGATAGAACATTTGGAAGGAGTCAGCAAGGATGTGATAGCATGATCTCTCTGCCATAGTCATTCTTTGATATGGATGAGTCAGAATGGCATACACTTCGGGTTGCTGAAGCATCTGCAAGGTGGGACCATTGTCATAGTCATCATGGTCAGAGTTGTGTGGGATGAACCTCCGTCCTCTGTGAGCCTCCAAGATGACAGGAGTAGAAGTTCTTGTAAATAGTCTTATGACTCCCATCATGGGACCAGTCTTTGACTTTCTGTCATGATGCTTGTGCTGTCATTGATAGCTGCCCATGCATCTGTTCTTGTTCCTCTAGGGAATTTGTGTCTTCATTGTTTTTGATTTTCGGGAAGGATGATGAACAACAGCAGGGTGAAAAGATCAATGAAGATGAGCACCCTGAAGTATCTGGTGATTCTTGATCAAGGTCGCCAATGCCTCCCCATGCTGTGACAGATAAATAGCTGTATATTTTTCTTCATCCTCACCCTCCGAGTCATGCTCCTCTTCTTCAACTTTTTCTTCCTCTCTTGCATTTCGGCTTCTTTCTCTTTGCCTGGTACTGGGATTGAAAGTGGTGATGAGCTACAGATGCATTGCATTCACTGCAGGTGCTGCTTGCGAGTTCAGAACAATCAGTTTTAACCATTAACTAAACCAGCAAAAACCGATAAAGACCAAAAAATCAGTCTTTATTGGTTTTGGTCTGGTTTTTCTCTATCTGAAATTTTTCATAACCAGTTACGGTCCCAGTCTTGCCTTTTTGGGGCAAAGACTGGACCGGACCGGACTTTAAAACACTAAGCATCAGAGAGTGAAGAAGTTGATTGTCCTGATTGTGGTCACCACCCCCCTGCATCTGTAGGATTGTCCCGAGTCTTTGTCCAGCTCCATGTAATTCCAATTGATAGATCACTGGGCAGAGAAATGTTGGTAGTCATTGAAGCTCATTATGCAATGTTGCTGTACATGTGCCAGCATATTCAATCTGAGTATGTGGCCACAGGAAATGGGGGGTAGACTTCCAATGGGTACATTAGAAATGATGCTCACCAGCGAGGACAAAGATTTTGGCAATTTGTTGTCTATGTACCATGACATCGTTAGTAGATTATATATGATGAACAAATCCACTTACACGCTATGTGATCAGGCTCCTCCTGGGAGCTACTACCTGTTGTGCATTGCAAGCACTCCCTGTGTGCCTGGTTGAAGGCCTCGTGGGGCATATTGCGCCAAACCCTTTCACCGGCGCCACTAGGCCAGCCGATCTTGGTGATCATATCATATAGGATGATATCACGTGCGACCTTGACAATCTCTTGCATTTCTTCATCCAAAGACGACAGCCTTGTAACCTTGTCCTTTAAACCTGCCGAGCTAGTAACTCCACTCAGGCTGAAAGAAGCAGCAGTAGTTTTGGGGTGGGAGGAGCCTTGCGACTCAGAATGCCTTGAGTAAGGCTTGTTTTTGCTGAAAGCCTGCAGGTGGTCTTGTGAAAGAGCACACCGATTATTTCCTGATCGACTTTGATGGGTTTGGAGAATAGATGCCAAGTCTAATTGATTCCCTCCTCAATGCACATTTTTATGACTGCACATGCAATGGGTCCACAGTTGTATCCATTTTGAGGCCAATCTCTAATCATGACCATGACATCTTCAGGATCGCCAGCATCCCAGAGGTGAAGATCAGCTAGGATTCTCCAACGTTCAGGTCCTCTCCAGGCTGTTCATTTGGAAACATATTCAGGATTATTGTCACTGAGCCTTCATCCAAATACATATGCATATGCAATATGTGCCTGATAGTCAAACACGACAGCAAAGAAATGAGCCGTTTGAACATCATGAATGAGAAATGTGACAGGCATAACAGGACAATCTGCACTTATAGGGACATGGTAGGTGTTTCTGTATGTCTGGACGACTTCATCAGAAAGTTGCAGGTCATTGCTGTCACAAAAGACCATCACAAAGTGACATGGGGCATTTCCAAGAAATTTGCAACAGTGCTCTTGATCCAGCATCTGTTATCCAAGAGAGGTAGATCTGTATATACAGAATACCACAGAATGGCAGAGGACAGCACCATGGCTACAAGTGGATCAAATCATTCCTAGATATTGATATTGATGAAGCTCACCTGCTGTATTATGTAGTGGAATTGGAATGACTAAAGAGTTGAGGGAAGCCCGGGAAGGTGTCAATGACTATGTCTGCTAACTGGATTTGGAACCAGTATCTTGGAGGACAATAGAACAATGGAGTACTCGGGACAAAGGATAGAGGTGAGTACTCACCATGAAGACTCAAGACCAGGAAATTGAGATCCAAGGCCGAGAAGAACAAGACTGGTTCCTCTGGTTCCTCTGGCTACCTATTATATATACTATTGTGATGTTCTGACCACCTTCTGACTTTTTTTTCCCATGGTCTGACCCCTTTCCATGATCCTGAGTCCATTCCAAGACCAGAACTGTTTTTTCCACTGTAGAAACAACAAACTAAACCAAAGGGTTGTTGGCTAGTAGTTGTAGGGGGTTTTCCAGGCAAATGGATCATCCCCAAAGAGGTCCTGTGGTTTTCAGATGGTTTCATCGACAAAAGTGAGTGGGTTGAACAGGGTTCCAATAGTAGTCTGGAGGTGCTAAAAGCAGCCTGGTTATAGTCCGGTACGATCACAGATAGTCATGTGCGTCAGCAATGCAAAAAATAGTGAGAGAAAGCTCCATAATGAGCTAAGAGGTGAGGAGGAGTGATAGGAAAATTGAAGGTAGCTCATGGGATCTGTAGATTCCGTTTCAAAACTAGATACAAGGTCTTTATAGTTGCCGGGCATTCCCAGGACTGTGTAAGTACATCTAATTGTAGTTCTAACAATCAAAACAAAACAAAACAAAACAAAAGTAAAAATAAACCTAAGGTAATACAGGAGTCACCGGTCTGTGGCGAACAATGACCAGTCAATATAATATAGTCCGGGTGTACTAGTACTATAAAAGAAAGATCCAGACTGTTACGAACTTCAGTTTCTAACCTAGCTTTTCTTGCTAGTCTCGCATCACAGCGTCTACCCGGTGACATCCCTCCTCCTAGTTTTCTCCTTTTCATTGTCGACCGAGTACTTATTGACCGGTCATGTGACTTGCACGTGATCATGGGACTATTAATATCCCCTTATAGTTATATCCAATTGGGCCTTCATCTTTATCGCCTACCCAATCTGATCTCCCGATCCATCGCCAATTGATCTTGTCTTGATAGATCCAGATCGTATCTCGGACTTACTTCATTTATCTATAGATCTGCCACACCTTGCTCGATATAGTTATACGTAGTACAGTGCCGGCCCTCATGTGGTCTGTGCACATCTTAGAGTACTATATAATATATGGCCAGAGGAACTAAGTCCTCAGTCTAGTTCTTCTGGTGTTGAACCCTCCAAGCTAGTCCTCGTGGCAGTATACGTCTGCTGACAGTTGGCCTCTTTGCATCCCCCTCCTCTATTGGCAGCCCGACTCACCGCACACCATCGTTTATCCTCATCAACGTCCTCGTCCTCTGAGCGACCTCATCTGTTCCCATCCTCGTCATCGTCCGCAACGACGCTGCTAAACTAGTCTCCTTCGGTGATGCGACTCCTAGTGAGATCCTCCTGATTGTATCCTTGTTATAGATCCCTCGGACGCCGTCATCCTGGTGGTATCCAATCCACGTGACCACACACCTAGCCATAGCAGGTGACCTCTCCGAGATAGGTCATATTGACATCGCAATCATGGTAGTAGTAAGTCAATAGTAATGCATACCTAGATAGTTAGTTTGGACATTAGTTCCTTATAGACCATTGCCACACTACTCGATGTAGTATATAGATAGTGACCTGTAGCTACACAGTACTCTAGTTAGTCAGTAGTCTACCGTCAATATTATCTCGGCGTTGAACCATCAGCTTCCGCTGTGAATCGAGCTCACTCGCTTCACTCTTTACTATCGAATATCAACATGCGGTAACCCATAAACCCGCAGAACGGCCATAGGCAAGTAGTCATAGACTTGCACCCCCACACTCACTCTTTGCCTCCATCTCGAGGCTCCACATAGAGCATCATTCTCACAGACTGTGTGTAGGAGGGCCAGAAGTAGGTAGGAACAATGGTATAAGGATCTGGAAAGTGGGAAAAAGTGTGTTTATAAACCTAGAGACGCACTGGGCTCTATACACCAGTCTCTCAACACAGGGGGGATGCTTCATTTTTACTATTCCCTGGTTTCTCTTTCATTTTTTGTCTTATGTACAGTTCATTTAACCTTTCTTTGTAGTTTTTTAGCTGTCCCAAGTGTTCTCTAGACTATAAAAACCCTGTAGCTCATTACTGAGCAGTAGTTATATTTCTACCATACATTTTCACCATGCATGAACATCTTGCAAGTTGTCTTGCAATTGCCCCACCTCTCTCCTCATCTTCCTGACTTGTTTACCATCGTTCCGATGTTCTGGTCCGGTTTCCTGCACTTCGGACCAGTCATTCTGAGCTTGGAATTGCTTGGGATCCCTTTTTCATTGCTCAGGACCACCTTCACTCGCCACCCCTGCTAGTACAGGATCCTTTGGGACATATGTCACATATATCTCCTCGCACACACCTCAGCAGCCCATTTCTGCTATCTACAGTGTCAATGTAGTACTTATATTCATACTTACACTATCATTGCACTGGAGTTGCAAAATCTGAGCACCCTCTATTGAGTCTACTAGTAGGCCTCTATAAATATCTCAACATTTCTCATTCAAAGTGTAAGGGGGAAAATGCACATGCTAATAGAGTAGTGTAAAAAGAAATGCTACAGGGTGTGGAGGGTGAAATGGATGGGGAGTTGCAAAACTTCCCACCTGTGAGAGCTAGGTGTCACACTGTGACATTGATCAAATGATTCAACTCAATCTCCAACAAGCCGAAAGTGCTGCACTGTTACGCGAAATGTTAGTTGTATTGTCGAGGAGCTCACAAAGAGTCACGTCGAGATGAATACAAGGGGAAATCTCTCTACCTTAAGTGATCACACTAAGAGCTCAAGGTGGCTTTGAATACTAACGCTTGATTGCGTAAATCTAGCTAGGGAAATGACACCATCGTGCTACAGGGTATTTAAGCGAGGGAGTGTCGAGCATGGACCAAGCTATGTAGGTAGTAGTGAGAGAGAGAGAGATATTTGAAAGGGTAATTGAGATAAGAAGATAAGACGATAGAGAGATAGAGCGATAGGAGGATAAGAAGATAGGACGATAGAGAGATAAGAGATAGAGCGATAGGAGGATAAGAAGATAGGACGATAGAGAGATAAGAGATAGAGCGATAGGAAGATAGAAGGTTATACATCGTATCGAGGAGAGGAAAGAAGGAAAGAAGAGTCAGATCGAAAGGACAAGGAGAAGGGGAAGGGAATGAAATGGAACGAAGAATGACGAAGACGAAACCTGATAGGGACAACTGTAACATGCACTGACATGCAAGTTGCAACATGCAAACAACTAAAATAGTTGTGCCCTGCTGAGATGCCATTTCTGTGGAAGCTTACTCAATGGGGAACTCTGCTGTATATGCCAGTGCTCAAGTTTCAAGTTCCAACAATGTCACACTCAAAGCAGAGTGAACTTTTATGGCTCCTGTGCCAGTGCAGCACTGCAGAAACACAACCACTACAAAAACCTAACCAGAGGTTGGGAGATATAGTGAAGAACCCACATGATTTTTTTGGGAATTTTTATTCAAAGCTTGTGTGCTGCCCTGACACTTGAGATTGGAAAAGCCCCAACAAATGCACTCCTTTTTGTCAGAAAAAAAATACAGGGATGTAAATCTATCATATTTCATTCCATATCCACCACCTTGGGGTCTGGAGTGTTGTGTTGAACGAGCTAGATGGTTTTGCAACACCCCATCCTTTTGCAACTCCGGTGCATCCTTGCGCGATACTATCACGTGACGTTGACTTTGCTTCAGCTCGAACCACAATGGCACAGTCTCAACTAGTGGTAAGGTATGCTCTCAGGGCAATGGAGCGTGTCGCACCACTCCGACTGGCAGAAAAGTGGGACAATGTAGGTCATTTTAGACATCGTGAATACGTTCGTTCCAACGCCGATGCTTGTAACAGGTGGGGCTTTTGCTAGGTACACTGAGTCTTTTGTGTTTCTGATCTGGGCATGATTCATCGAACCCAACCCAACCATTCAGAGTCGCCCGTTCAGCGGCCAAACGCTAACCGGGTTCTCTTAACGATCGAGTAAGGATGAGACTGGATGTCCGAGAATCTGCTCATGATTATCTCGTCTGTCCAGCCTGACCTCCGCTGTCCTGCAAGAAGCTCTCGAGCCCTCGGTGGCACTCGTCGTATCGTACCACCCGACTATCTTCAAGCACCTCTCGTCGCTGACGCTCTCCAACCCGCTGCAAGCCTCCCTACTGAAACTTGCAGCAGCGGGCGTCTCCGTCTACTCACCACACACCGCGCTCGACAACGTGCATGACGGTATCAACGACTGGCTCGCGCGCTGCGCCGGAACTCTCGAAGACGCCAGCAGCAACAACACGCTGCCAGATTCCGTGAACGTCTCGCTTCTAGGAGAACCGAAGGGCAACGAGGAGGGCGGACTTGGCAGGCTGCTCACGCTCCCAGATCCGCTCTCGATCGAGGAGCTCGTCGGGAGGATCAAGAAGCATCTCCGCCTCCGGTATGGTAAGCCCAGGCAAACTTGGTTCCTTTTTAAACATGTTTCAATGACGTGCTTACACAATGGAACTCGAATTGACCGGTCGTTGCGTACCTTGTGCGCGTGTGTGGTGCCACTCTTTGATTCCGGACGACGATCTGCGCCCTGCGTGTGGCATTGCTCCTGTCCCTTCCCGCTGTCCTCGGTCTGCATGTCTCTTTCCCTATTCGGTACGAAGTCGACGTCGGACGCCCCTTGGTGCAGCGCAAGGTGCGAACGGTTGCGATCTGTGCGGGGTCAGGTGCTTCGGTTCTTAATGGCGTCGATGCGGACGTTTATTTCACTGGCGAAATGGCACACGTACGTCCTTTTTTCGCAATATCCTGTGTTGTCCCATCGCTTCTCGTATGTGGCCCCGACGGTTTCGGTCGTATCGTTGCGCTTGGGGCTCCTTTCCACGTCATGTCGACGAGATTATCGTGTATATTACTGACTCGTCCACGTTCCATGATGCAGCACGATGTCTTGGCGGCAGTCGCAGCGGGGAGATACGTTGTCCTTTGTGAGCATCTCCTCTTCTTCTTGGCGTTCGGACCTTGCCTTCGACCCTTTCCTGCCCACCCCGCTTTTTGTCGCTTACCTTCTGTGGCGCACACGCTAACGCTGTCACTTGTGCGGTACCGGCAATATATGATGGGCTTCCCATGAACAGGTGGCCACACGAACACCGAACGCGGCTACCTGCCCATTTTGGCTTCCAAACTGAGCTCTACGCTCACTGAATTTGCAAATGGAGACGACCCCTCATCATCCCTTGGCGAGGCTGTCCTACAGACGACGTCGACTTTGGGACTAGCACATGGACCGTCACCATCATTTTCAGGGCCGGGGTTGACCGAACAGGAAAAGCAGGCGCTGAGGAAGGTTGAGGTATTTGTCAGTGAGGCAGACACGGATCCTTTGGAACGCATGTGACCAGTCATGTTTTGGATTCGGAGGGGCCACGTTGTCAGTCACGTCTGCGCCCTGGCAGTGTCCATCCCCCTGTTTCCCCATTCCCTGCTTCTTACTCTGGGCTTCCCGTCGACGCACGTTCGAGGATATGTATGTGGAAGGGGAGAGAAAAGTGTGTCTTTGTATAGAAAGGTTTGGATCGAATCCGTGTTGTTGTTTTTTCAGTCTTCGGCCTCTGTCTGACGGTTATTTCTGATCGAATACCTGTCCGATCTCACCGCTCCCCCTTTTTTTTTTTCTCTGTTTCTTTGTTTTCCCTTCGCCTCGTGTTGACGGGGTACTACACGCGCTTGTGTGGGGAGAAGCTTCATCGATTTGATTTTTGCGAACTGACCGAAGCGTGTGCGTGTGCTTGCGGGTGTAGGTTTACTAAATTAACCAGGTACGTGAAGATGACGACATGTTTGGCCGCCGAGCAGGCGCAACTCGGTGGGGGGACCTTGATCCTGAGGTTCAGGCTCGGGTTCACTGGGCTCAAGGGGTTTTCGTCTTCCTTTGGCTTTTTCGAATCGACCTCCCACCTGCCATCATGCACACGATCATTGATAGGTGATCAATGTGCTGATGATGAGAAGACCAACCCAATGAGCTTCTACGAAACAAGGTTCACAAAGAAGCAACAGCCTCAGGTTGCGGGAGAAGAATCGGTTGAGGCATACGAGTAAAAAGCAAAAGGGACGACGGGAGAACGGCGAACGCAAAGCGAAGGGACCGGGATCGCACGCGGAGGCCGGGTGATGTTCGTTCTCCCGGGCCACCCCTCACGGGCTCCTTTGTATTTCCACTCCTTTCCATCCTCCCCCCTCCTTCTCCAGATTCACACTCCCTTCTTCCTCGGATCGATCTAATGCGGCGGCGGCGGCGGCGCTGCCATCAGCCATCAGGACATCATTGTCCAAGTGTTTATCATAGAGTTCGTCATCATCAGCTAATCAACTAATCACTGGCTCGCGTACGTCGACATTATCGTCACGATCTTCCCATCTGCATCTGCATCGTTCTTCTCTCACGTGCTTTCCAGTACACGTACATGCTGCACTTGCCCTCGCCACTGTTGCCTTCCCATACTCGTCTCTTTGTATCGTTGTCTACTTCTCTCTCTGATCTTTCCTCGTGCCCCCCCCTCTCCTTCTTCTATCCCCCATCGAAGCCGGACAGTCGGACCGATGCAACTCGCTGAGTAGCGGAGTAGCTGAGCGACCAGGAGTCACTCAATCGTACTCGAACTGCCACGATGCCGCAAGACTGATCATAATCGTGTTATCGGCGATAGAACTGATTACAGACATGACGAGCCGCACGTTGATAACGCGATGGATTCGAACCACATGCCCGATGTTCAGAACGTTCATATAGCATATGGCCCACTCGTGTCATCCATGTTTGTGTTCGGCTGCGAGTTGGCTCCACAGATTCTAAGTGAGACGATTTCGTAACCGCGATGTGGTTCGTGGTTCGGAGCCACTGGCGTCATTTGTTATCATCGTCATCATCATCACCCATCAGAAGGTGGGGCTCGACGAGAAGAACGACGGTGTTATTTAATTTGACTTTTTTGAAAACATTGCCCTCCCTTGATCTTCCTTTGTTTCTCTCCACCACTGGTTTCTCGAGTCCAGACGAGTCTGGACGGGACGCTGTGGGGGGCGACGTGATCGTACGTACTGCTCGAGACCGCCTTCTTCTTCCCTGCTGAGGGCTCGACCCCAGGGTCATCACGATATGTCGTATCACATCGGCCGCCGAATGTCTCTGGGCCGCAACATCATTCACTCGAGTAATTTCCAACATCCACACCCAGCATCAAATCCGAACCTGAACTCGAATCCGGGATCGCCCAGGCTCGCTCCTTTGCTCTCGGGCCTCCGCATTCTCCGCGTTTCGTTTTTCTGTACTCCGATATTGAACAGCTAACTGAACGACGTCACAGAAGGAAGAAGTTGGGACAACGCTGTTGTCACGCGCCGATACGATATGACAATGGCAGGACACGACGATAGCATTGACCGACCGCGTTTTTCGCGTTTCGTAATCTGTCTTTTTGTTTCCCAGAAGACCCACGACCAGGGAACGAAGGGGACCGTCGAGAGCGAGACGGAGATATGATACGAACGGATGGGGTACCGGTGCACGACGACCGCGCGATCGTATCGATGCCGTGGAAAGGGACGTTCGCTTGCTCCTCCGAGGGCCGAACGGAACTCAGGGGAAGGGTAGGCCTCGATGACAGACCCGGAAACACAAGCGATTGAAGAAAACGAAAGCGAGAAAAACACGCGGGACGTCCCCCTCTCCTTTTCTTTGTGACATCCCCCACCCCTGCAGATCGATCGTGATCGATGCGTTTTTACGCCGAAAGCGCTTCAGACGTCATGAACGGATGAACGGGACGGAGGAACACAAGCGAAACGAGGAAAGAGAGCGATCCCCGCGTTGCATGTGCATGAACGCCGCGCCGCGTTCTCGAGAAGAACTTCTACAACCACAACCACTCAGTGAGTGATTGTGACGTCGACGTGAAATATGATCGGAGCGATCCCTGCACCCCACACAGGAGCCTTCTCCACTCCGTACGGACATACGGGACGCGGGACGTACAAGAGTCAAGGGTTGCAAACGTTGGCCCTGAAAGTCATTATGTGTATGTGTCGTGGAACGGCTGGTTCTCCCGAGCAGTTCCGTGTTGTGCGTGTGTGTTCGGCGATCCCCAGGCGCCCCTTTTCCTTCCCTTTCCCCCTTTTCCGCTCGTTGGGTATTTTCAGTGGTAAATGAAAAAAAAAATGGCTGACTTGGAACGGAAACAACTACGGCACGCCGTGTTACGCCTTGGCATTTCGCTGACCTGTGTTCAATTCGGAAAGTAGAGAAAGAACGAAACAAAGGGTCGCAGGGAGTGAGAGAACGATAATCGCAACACCTTTCGGAACGTGTGTACGCATGTGTGTGTGATTGCCTCGGACTCGGAGTCAACAACATTCATCCATTTGCAAAACCTGATAAGTTCGACAAACCACGAATTATAATTACACTGTATGTCTGAGGAAAGGGAGGGATGCGACCGTGTTTCGCACCGTGCGGCGATCTCACGCGAACACAGCACTTCCGGGGGGCCGTCCGTTGTCCGTCGGACCGTCGATTGTCAAGTTTCAACAGCGATAGAACGCGAGGTCTTGGGGAAGGGGACCAGAAGGAGAGTGTGAGCTGGTTTATTCATTTCTGACGCGGATAACGCGCCAGGGTAAGTAGGGCGGGCGCGGTAGAGCCGGCAAGAGGAGCGTGTGTACCGCACGGTCACATCGGACGCATAAGGTTGGGAAAAAGAGAAAGAGAGACAGAGAAGTCTCGGTACCTGAAAGCAATACACAAAAGTTCCGAGAAGCTGACGATTTTAGAAGGGAAGAAATGAAGCCAGAAACGTATTCAATTTTTGCTAAGTAGTTGGCCTTGGCAAAGGGACCTTTACCGGATGCAATCCGTGTAAAGCGTTAAAACGGGATAATGGGTTCGAGGGCGATTTTAGGCGGAGAAAGAAGACACTGGGAATGGGAAGGAGAGCGACTCGTTATCTGATGATTATCGATCACCGGCTCGTTCACGTACGCTTCTGCTCTCTGGAGGAGAGTGGGAGGATTCAGATGGCTAAAGCGGAGTGGTTTTAGCGTCCGAACACGTTAAAGGCTCAACGTTGTCCCGGGGAGATCACGGCCTCACGGAGAGGGCGTGTGGGTAATTCATATTCATCTTGGCTAGTGCGTGCATCATGCAAGTTATCTATCCGTCGCTTTGAGGGGGGCGGGGGGTTCGGAACTTCTACCAGGGCCAAGGGCCTGGACGTCGAGATAGCTAGATAACCAGAACGATTCTGCGGTGATGTCGCACAACTATCGCTGTGGGAGGAAGACACACCCGGGACGGTGAGTGGGGAAGTGGGGAAAGGTGGGGGGGTGGGAAAGATGCCTTTGATCACGTGATTGAGACGCGTTCATGTTATTCCCACGCTCTTCGTCCAACCAAACCATGGCAGATTCAGAGGACATGCTCACCGACATCACGCTCGATCACCTTCCAGACCTTTCAGACGCGAGTGTCTCGTTTCAGCTTCCCTCTCCTTCAACAGACTTTCTTCTCACGGACAGCTTCGACTTCCTTCGCGCCGCCGACGTCGTCGAAGATGACGACGACCTCACCTTCCCGCCCGCCGCGCCCGCCGCGCCCAAGCACCTCCATGCACCGCCCCTTACACTCGCAGACCTCACCCCACGCCCCACCCGAACGGTACCCCCATCAACTAAACCCTTCGTCATCCAAACCCCGCTCGCCCTCGGACATGACACCAGTCCCGGCAAACGCAGACAGCCACCATCACGCACTCGTGCCAGCCCCGCCGCCGCCCCCTACTCTGTGTGTCGGCAGCTAATTCGTCCTTTCGGCCCCGCGGAGGAGTGCCTCAAACAGCTCCGCATGGAGGTGGAGCAGCTCAGTCAGCCCAATGTGGCGCCGCCTCAGCCCGTAGCCAAGCTAGAGCAAGAAATGGAGCTAGTGTCAGGGCCCTCGCATGTCGCGCAGCACCACCCTGAACAGAAAGTTTACCCTGTCGAACCCCAGAGTCCCTCGCCTATCATCACTAGCACACCCGGTAGTCCACTCGCGTCCGAGGAGAAACACTCTCTGGACTCGCTTCCACAGCCGAAAGACCATGTGGAAACGTCGTCCGATAAGGATATGGTCTCGAACCCCGCTGACGACAATGGCTACCCCACTGACGCGACCAACGTTGCCGAACCTAAGCCTCGCCCCAAGCCAAAGTCCAGGCAAAATCCGAGGACGAACCCGGCCCCTGTGAGTCAGCACTTACAACCTGTACAATCAGCTTCTATGTACTCATGACATTATCTCCCCTTGTCAAATAATACAAAGAATGGTCCGGTCCACCCCGCAGGAATCACCAAGCAGCGTCGTCCCGTGTTGCCGACAAGACACGTGCCTAGTAAGATCATCACCAAGAGTAAAGCTTCCCGTGTTCTGGAGGCAGATCAACCACCTCTTTCCGTAGTTCCTAAACCTACACCCCCCCAGTCGCTTCACATTGATTCCGAGGAGGAACTTCTAGTTCCGCCCGCGTGCACAAGCAGTGGCGATATCGACACCAAACTCAGAAATGCCCAGATGATTATTACGCACACCGACCCCGGTGGGGTGGCTGGACGCCTCATGTCATTTAGTCAAAAATTGATATCTTCGATCGGGTACGTCTTGTTGATAGTGCGCGTTTCAATTTATGGTCACCGGTGCTGATATATGCGGTGTTGTGGTGCCTTGCGCGTACGCCTTCCTGCTTTTATTTTATTTTCGTGCCTTTTTCTCTCTGGAAATGCGATGCTGACGTGATTGGCGATTGGCGGTTAAACCTTGTTGCAATCTACGCGAAACCAAACCCCAACTTTCCCTTCGCTCAACTTAGACTTGGCAAACAGGCTTTGCCCGAACAAATTGCGACGTGTACGGAAGAACTAGCTTCTATTGCCAAGCCAGCTGTTGTGACACTGAAGGTGGAGGGCGCAAACGTAGTCCCGACTCTAACTCAGACACAGCCCCCAGCCAATGCTGCTCCTCTCCCACAGGTTCCCTCCTCGCTCGCACGCCAACACGACGTTAACGATAAACATACTCCAAGCGCCCGACGTGAGCCACTCCGTCTATCAGAAATTTCTCCGCAGAAGAATCCACCGTCACCATCACCGCCCAATGTCCTACCCGGGCCCATTTTCCCCGCATACTCTGGAGCTGCTGTACAGGATGGCAGACAGCATGCCATGTCACCCATGCGGCCAGCCAAGAAGCGCTTCATCACCACTCAGGACGCCGATCTACCACAGGAAGAAGGGTGTCATGCTCGTGCGCGCAAAAAGGGTAAAACGATGCCCCCTGCGTCAGACGAGGTTGAGGCGGAGGCTGAATGCGCGCGCGGATCCTCGAAAGAGGCAGTTTCCCAAGGGTATCCCCGTGTGGAGGAGAAGGAGAAGACGAAGAAGACGAAGACCAGCCAAGACCACGAGGGTGAACCAGTATCACGGGATGAAACGCGTCGCGCTACGCGGCAGCGGCAAGATCTAGGCCCTTATTCTTCTTCCACCGACAAGAACAAGGACAGGGACAGCAAGTCAATGTTGCCGAGCGCACGGACCAAGTATAGGCCCAAACTCGATTCCTCTTCTGGATCTGGTGCTTTTCAGCGCAAGGGACCGACACTACATCGGTTTCCGTATCTGGTGGATGGAGCTTCGCGTCAGGTACACGGACCCGTTGTTGAGACGAGTGGGGATAAATTTCGGGTGGGAGGGAACAAGCGTGCGCGTGAAGAAGGCGAAGAAGGATCTAAATCCAGCAAGACCACGAGGGTTTCCCGGTATCCGTCAGCATCCACATCCACATCAACCGTTGGATCTAGGTTCTCGGCAAGTTGGCGCCAACGACGAGAGAAGAGAAGGAGACAGGAGAAGGCTGATGATAATGAAGCGAGAGCAGCACGACCCTCATCCCCACCCTGGCGCCACCGTGATCGTAACGAGCACCCCCATGATGATGTTGATGCGATGAATGACGGTGCGCGGGAGCAGTTCGGACCGGTCTCCGCGATTTCGTCCGAAGTTGATCTACCCTTCGGAGAAAAGACGCAGGTACGACAAGGTTTTCTTCTTTTCTATCCCTATCCCCGTTAACGGAAGCATCGACTCCCAAATCGCGTTGGCTGTTTTGACGCGCGGTTCGCCTGGGCCGGTCTATTGATCTGTGCCTTTTTTTCTTTGCTTCTTTTTACTCTCTCTTTACTCGACTCTTATATAAAAGTTAATTATACTAAACTATACTTTGCTTTATAGAGTTCCACGTTACTGGTGCCACAGGCGCCACAGCTGACGAAGCCGGTTGCGTTTACGTTTCGGGTGGACGCGAGGTTGGAGGCGCGGAGGATGGAAGACAGAGAGAAGTTGGCGTCGAGCGAGCCCGGGAAGTCGTCGCACCAAGCTGTGTCGGTTCCATTCCACGGGCACGCCTCCGTTCCGAGTATGCCCGCGTCTGTACCGGTCGTGGTCGAGCCGTTTCATTTCTGGACGGAGCAACGCGCCAAGGAGCGAGAAAGATTTGAAGATATGGTGAGGCGGAAGGAGGAGGAGACGGAGAGGCTAAAGGAGGAGCAGCGGCGAGTGGAAGCGGAAAAAGAGGAGAGAGAGATTAGGGAGATGAGGAAGCGTGCGGTGCCGCGGGCACACGAGATTCCGGAATGGTATGCGGGAATGCCAAAGAGGTCGAGGAAGCGGGTTGAGGAGGGGGACTCGTGATGACGAGGATGGGGGGCGATCGGCCCAAAGGAGCCGAGGTCTCATAAGAATATGACGTGTTTTCGTGGTTGGACTTGATTTCATGGTTCGTTTGGCTGTATCCATAGCAAGTAGTACTGTTTTCAATTGACGTCCATGTCGTCTTTCCCTGAAATTCCATCCCATCCCTGTAATGTGGAGTTGGCAGAACAGTTTTTCGTACCTTTCCGCTCGGAGGACAACTCATTAGTCTAGGATTACAGCTGTTTGCAAATTGGATTTGCAAACAGCTGTAATATGAACAAGAACACAATACAATCAGTGTACATGCGTCCATAGAACTGACGTTTGCACGTGCAACACATGGGCGGGAGGAAAAAAGTTGATCAATGCGCAAGGCACATTGACACAACACAATGCAATGCCGACGTGACCGGAACCTTGTTTTTTTTTCTCTGTTGCAGCATGTACTAAATTTTCCTTTTAATTACTTCTGATTCCAGATGAACGATTCATGCTTAGATGGGCACTTTGTGCTTGTCCTTGTGGGCCATACGGTATGATGGTCGCGATTCGTGAAGGAACTGATTCGTGTTGTGAAGGAGATTCATGGAGAAGGGTACCCGGGTCTATCTGACGAGTCAAAGAGAGAGATGGAGAGCTGGACATAAAGAGATCTACACTCGAGTGCCAGACGGGGTATGTAATAAGTACGGCGGCGGCGCCGAGGGGATCCAGGAGATTCCCGTAACCCGTTGACGACGACGAAGTTCTCGCAATCATACATACTTAATAACGCTCGTCACATCATCTCTCTCGCTCATTTCCTTTCTCATTCTAACCTTTTTGCGACAGTTTTTCTCTTCGTCCATTGCATGGTTGCCAAGCCTTATTTTGTACTTCAAGGTTCCAATATGTGGCGTGGAGCGTGTACGAGTATAGTATGTTCGTCACATCGTCATATGACCTCGGGTTTTAATGAACACACATGGCCCGGACATGGGATCCTTCTTGTCCCCTTTCGTCTGCTTTGTTCAACATCTTTTTTTCCCGGGAACCTCAGGCTCATGCTGTACTTGGCTGGTATGATTATTTGTGGGCTCGTTAATATCGGTGATATAATAATGATCTACCCAATTAGATGGTTCAAACGTTGCTTGACGTGTCAACGGACTCGCAGTCTGTCTCACATGGATATTCATACAACACCACCATACTATGTCAGTATTACCAAACCCGGGGAACCGGGACCGGTGGTTGTCGTCATAGTTTTAGTAACGGTAAGTGTATGTTCGGATGTTGAAACGTTCAAGCGTTCAGACGTTGACATTCCGGAGGTTGCGTCAATCAACTGTACTATAGACGTCAGTCGTGTTTCATTTTGTGTCGCGCTGCGTATTGTCTAAGATGTCTTGTAGGCTTCATAGCGTCATGGTTCAGATAAACGAATATGTATGTGCTTTTTTCTTTGGTCCGGTGGCCACTGGTTACTTGGGTCCGCGGATGCCGACGGGCTCAACTCATGTGCTGGTTGTTGGTGGCCGACGATGATCGTGACGAAGGCTGCATCATGATACAATCAAGTTGATATAGATGCTGTCAAGCGCCATCCTGCGGATTCCTGCCACTGACTTCTGAACCGCTCGTCCAAAAGCGGTCAAGATTCTGGCCCGGCCGAGGAGTTTTTGGGGTTTTAAACCCGACTCCAACACTGTGGGCATGTTGGGTGCGCAGTCACTTCATTTTCGGTCCATCGTTGACGACATATCGGCATCCACATCAGCTTCGACTAACGGTCTTAGGGTTCGCTGTTCCGAACGGGCACCACCGGACACAACCAGAATAAACTGGTCCGAACTGGTCATTTCGCCTCCTCGTTCGCTTCCACCCTTTTGCCTCTCGGCCTCGCTCGGCCTCCTTGGATCGTCGAATCTCGGACTATGCCATGTAAGTTACGTTATGCACAGTAACTCACTAGACTATGTATATTATACGGTACTAATTTCTAATCCGAAGGAGCCAGCCCGAGGGACTCGGAGGTCGCCTTATGAATGTCGATGATCAATGATGGGTGGCACAGGCACGACTTAACTTACATTGTTACAGTTCTCGCACTGTCTTGCACGCAGCACTGGTTGGCCGTAAAGACGAAAAAAGGGAAATCGAACTGTACATGCAGTGCCGCCATGCCCGTGGCTGAAACCTTGAAACCTTTGGCGCTGTTCGATAGTGGGATAGGCTCGTTGAGTCGTTGACCGGATGACCCGAAACTCAAAAAACGACTGCATGTAAACAGTGGCGGCACTCAATTATTCCTTTTTTCATTCCTTTTTGTTCAGTTCTTCTTGAAGTTCTTCTTCTTCTCCATTCTTTAAAAATAAAGTTGGATTGAGTTGAGTTAATGGCGATGCAGCCAGAAGTTCAAGGTAGGCGCCGCGTCATATCATATCAACAGCCTTGGCACACCGAGCTGAGCCGAACCGAGTGCGGTGGCGGTGATCGGTGGAGCACTGAATCCCTTCCTTTTCTCCATTAGATCCATGACAACCCCAACGTACAGCTTTTCGGGATTTCGAAACCAATGCACTCGGAACGAGACGAACGAGGTAAACGAGGGAGCGAAAAGTGGCTGGCTGGCCAGCTGGCATGACATGTTGGCTTGGTTGGCTGTGCTCCGCCAACTCCATGTGAAGATGTGAAAAACTTCCAAAGGAGGGGGATCTCCCCCTCGCTCGGATAGGAATTAGGATTCAGATATAAAAAAAAGCAAAGACATGATGGATGATGGATGATGGCACGACGGTGCTGCGTTCCTGAACGTACTTACATCGATACAACGGGTTCGGTCATGTCCTCACCCCGCTCGGAGTGCTAATCAAGTCTCAAATAACCAAGGTGTTCTTGTGAATCTGAATCTCAGTGACCTGATGGCGGTGGCGGCACAATTTGTGCATATATATATAGACCAAGGAGGAAGGAAGAGAGTGAAGAAGGGGTGAAAAAAAAGAGAACACAAAAGGCTTTAATGAAATGACGAGAGGTCTTACGCTCGAGTGACAGCTCGTCGGAGATGCGTTAGTGTACATAGAACGAAATGGGTAATACCTATCGTGTGGGGGGGTGGAGGGAAAATAAGGACAATGAAGGATAAAGCGCTTTTGCATTGTTTCAGATTCTTCGCAACGGGTACCCGGGATTGTGTGACTAACGAACAAGATGGGGTAGAGACGTAAATATGAATGGCAGAGCCTGCATGGTGGAGACAACGCGGAGCCGCTGCGGACAAAGGAGAACTGAGAGACACGTTGTGGAGAGAGGAGAGGGCGTAATGAAAGATGGAGGGGGCGGCGTGTGTGAATATTGTGAAAGGGTAGGGAAAATGGATCCGTGGATTCGTGCTGAGGTCAGCAGAGGAATCTGAGTTCAAGACCGGCACAGCCGAGCATGCCGATCGCTGAGAGAGGGAGCCGTGTCAGTTGGACAGGCAACATTACCCGTTTGAGTTAGATAGATGGGTGCCGTACGTTATCTGGACGAAAGTGACAGGTTCGGACCAAGGGACGGGGTCGTGCCAGAGATGCGGGTAGATGTGACGCCTCGAAAGGCTATCGTGGGTCGTGACCAAGCAAGGGGGTGAAATAGCGCCCACGAAGGAGGCTGTTTCTCTACAGACGAGCTTCGAGCGATGTGACCGTAGGGTCCTTCTCCCTCTTTCCTTTTCGGGTATACATCAACTTTTGGTCAGGTGCCTTTTCGCCCGCCATCACTGTGACGCCACAACACGCATCCTCACCCCGTCGGAATTTTCATGCTTTCTAGTCCGATAACGGAACTTCTCGCCCGGTGGCCAGCTGCCACTTTAGAATCACATAAAAGCGACCTCTCCTCCTTCCTCTCTCTCCATCCGTCGCCGCGTCTCTTTCCTGCGCTTGTTTACTCGCACTAGCACTCACACTCGCCACTGCCACTCTACCCAAATCCAAAGCCTATTATTCCAGATGCATTCCGCTGCTACCACTGCTGCTTCGTCCTCCTGTGCCTCTGCTGCCTCACCTCGGCACACATCATCCTCCATCCCGGTCTCAATGCGTCACGGTCACGATGACTCCATCCTTGTGAACGCAAACGCTCCCCAATGCTGTCATTGCGGCTGGCGCGGTGCCCATTCACCCAGCTGCCCGTTCCGTTGAGCATTATCATCATATCCATCGTCACGATTCATCTCTATTTATCCTTCGTGAGTCTCCGAAGTCATCTGTCATCGTGTCCGAGTACCCTAACGCGTCTGCAGACGTCCCCTGCCCCATGTCGTCAATCAATTTATCGTCGCTCGCAATCTGTTTTTTCCTCGCATTGTATCACATACGACCCCGTGCATATGCGCACGCTAGTTCGAGAAGGTCGACTTTCCTGTTACGAAAGCACCTTCTCCCAACCCATGGACATCCCCATCCTCGCAGTTGTACGATCACCGGTTAGCCCTGTTAATCATCCTTATTGTTGTTGTTGTTGTCGTTGCGCGGTGTACTTGACGTCGTCTTTTGTTTTGTGTGGAGTACTGGTACTGCGGGGTTTGTCACACCATCGCGTCATCCGTCCATCGTCGGTTGCTATGCAGGAGAGGGGCCAGCACAAGCGTTTGTTGTCGTTGTTCCCCGCCGATTATCATTAGTAGACTTCACACGCACTGCATTGTACATCTTATAATCGTCCACCCGCAATCCGATCCCACTCTTTCGCTATTTTCATATCCATCCTTTATTTCAATCAACATCATATCGACGTCCTCGGAGGAACTGAGCAATGACTTCATTGAGACGTACATAAATTCAACCTCCGACGCCCACAACTTGATAAAATAGGGCTAAAGAAATTACATCCGGCCCGCCGTAACGCTGTCACGCGTTGTTGTTTTATCATTTTCCCCATCTCGGACTCTGATCATGCCATCAGCCAAGCCCCGACGACCCAACTGAGATTCGGAAGTTAAGCTGTGGGGAAAGCGGATATCTAACCAACATAATCAGCCACCGCATCATCATATCAGCAATTTAGACGTCACCCCTGACGCGTTGGATCCGCGAAAAATAATACATATGAATAGTTAAATATATATATTGTAATAATAAAGTGAATTTACCCAAACAGTCACCCAAGCGCTGATCGCCCGAGGTCCCGACCCGATATATGTGCGTTGGCGAGACATCTAGCCCCGGTGGTATGTGTGTGTATAGACAAAAGTTCGCATGTAGAACGGGGAACGGGCATCGACTCATGGAATCTCCGACCGGGGGTTATAATTGAACAACTTCGCTCGGATGGCGATGGCGGACAGTTCAACGCTTTGGCAATGCCAGCATGGCATGTTTGATGTCGGTCCTCACGTTCGGTGAGTCCGTGTGGCAGGTTGGTTCTAGCAATCTCCTTCGTCTTCCCTTTCATACGCGCGCGTGGTATGTGTGCGTGTAGGACATGCACACGTCCGCGAGGTCCGATCGCCAGAAGCCCTGATGAAGACGTCGAAACCTCCATGGACGGACGGAGCTGGAGTGCAGAATTAATGACATGACGCAGCATGCATGGCACGATTCAGAGTCTCACTCTCCGCTTTCCAAATTCTTCATACAGCAACTTCTTCTGCGTGTGCGTCCCACGGGTCTTGCCCGGCTTCCCTTCCCTTACCCCTACATGATATGTACCCTTCCGGGGCCTTCCCCGCCTCCCTATCATGCGGTGCTTCCACGCGACGCTCGGACGTTTCACGAGATGAATGTCAGACGTTACTTTAATAAGCGAAGGAAAACGAATGCAACGACTGCGCAATGAAAAGATACCCCGGCCTCCGGTAAATCCTTTTTAGGTCTTGAGTTGACGGGCCAAAAACGGGCAAGATCACACTCAGGATGAGTTGACAGGCCCGTCACACAATGTATGGGGGGGTCGGCTACCCTACGTGGTTGCACGGTACATGTAGCATCGTTCGACAGGCTGTCGCCATCATCATGGGCTGCGAACGACTTGCTTGTTCTGGCGGCGTCGGCGTCCCAATATTTGCAATGACTGTGGCGGTCCTCTCACTCTCTCATTCTCACTCTATCACTTTCTCCCGCTCGTCAGCAAAACCCTCAAGCCTGGGTTAGCAACGGGACTGACTTCTGCAGATCAAATCAACATCAACATCAACATCACACACGCCATGACTTGGAGCATCGACGATCTCTCGTCGCCCGTGCCCGCACATTCGGACGACCTCCTGGTCAATTTCCCACAGGAGCACGTCCTCCTCCTGACCCTGAACCGCCCCCGGCAACTCAACTCTGTCTCGCCCCGGCTCAGACACGACCTAGCGTCCACTTTGAAGTGGTTTGATGACGAGCCGAGTCTCTGGTAGGTCCCTCTTCCCCTCCGCACGATATGCCACGTTTCGATGTCCATCATGATTCTTGCCGACGCCCTAAAGGGTCGTGATCCTCACCGGCCAAGGTCGCGCCTTTTGCGCTGGCGCCGACTTGAAAGCGTAAGTTCTCCCAACCTTAACCCTAACCTCGCTTGTGCACCACACGGCCGACACACGACCCCCAACGCCAGCCTTCCCCCCGTTCTCCCCATATCTATAATTTATTATAAATTCGTTTATTTACGTGTTCTCTCTTTTGACGCACGCGAACGTTTTCGACGACAGATGGCTCGAGTCCCAGACGGACGGTAGCGCGAACGAACAAGAAGACGCCGCCTCGTCCCTGCACGGGTTCGCCGCCATCTCGCGCCGGCACACGTCCTACAAGCCTATGATCGCTGCCGTGAACGGGTCCGCGTACGGAGGTGGCGTGGAGATCTTGCTCAACTGCGATCTCGTCGTCGCGAGTGACGATGCGGTGTTTGCGCTTCCCGAGGTGAAGCGGGGGGTGTTGGCGTCGCAGGGAGGTGCGTGTCTTCTCTGCGTCTGTTGTTGTGTGTCTGTGTTGCTAGGATGTTTCATTTCGTTTCAAAAAAAAATTGCGCTTTCGCTTCCCATGTTCCAACTTCGGTTCAGGTTCAAGCCTTCGTTTTTTTTTTTTTTTGGAAAATGAAACCACGCCAAGAGGTGCACCGCAGTCAAGTTGTTAGCTTTTCCCCTTCTTTTCGTTCGTTTCCTCGTTCTGTATTTAGTCTAGGTATGATGGAAGCGAACAAACCCGCTGACGAGAAACCTCATTTTCTTTCTGCCGCAGTAATTCCCAGGTTAGCGAAGACGACCGGCCATCAGGTATGCTACCCGTTCTTGAGGGTTGTCCGAGCCAGACTGAAAGCCGACGACATGGTTACGGTAATAGCTCGCTTCGGAGATGTTGTTCTTGGGAAACCCCGTCACCGCCGTTGAAGCCAGAGACCGGTTTCGATTGTGAGTTCGATTTCTCACACCAACTGTTTTCATTCAGATTCCGGTACTCTTTTCCTTTTTATAATTGTGGCTCATTTTACTGGGTTCTCGGTTTCCAACAGCGTGAACATCGTCGTGGAAAAATCAAAAGTTTTACCTACTGCGCTCGAGGTCGCACGCCAGATCGTGTCAAATTCGCCGGATTCCGTGCAGAGTTCGAAAGAGGGTTTGATTCTGGCGCAGAAACATCATTTCGAGGAGGCGGTACGGACTCACGCGTTGAGCACCACGAGCAAGCGGTTGTACAATGGGGAAAATATCAAGGCACGTCGGTCTCTTGTCTTTGATTGTCTCCTGTGGAGCAATATCTTTTTTTGAGTTGGCCGACGGCGGCGGCTTGTCGAGCACGTTGCATTTTTTTTTGTCAATTGGCAATTCGTATTTCGTGTTCCTCGTTCTTTTTTCCATGTTATGACTCATCTTGCTTTGTTCCAGGAGGGTCTGGTTGCATTTTCGGAGGTATGAGTCATCTACACGTGGCTTCGTGTCTGCCTGGCGCTGAACTGTGTTTCTTTGCTTTCTGTGTTCGTTTTTCTCCGGTGGTGTTGGTTGTGGTGGGACAGAAACGTCGACCAGTGTGGAAGAACCCGTGCAAACTCTGATGAGGGGTCCCCCAGTCGCACGTCTGACATTTTCTGTTCTGTTCCGCCTTCCTGTGTCATCCTTGACTTGGCATCGCCATTGACCGGCGAAGACGGTCGTACGTGAGAATGGCGATTGTCAAATACAAATAATGGAAACGGACGCCGGTTTGCAATGCCTTGAGTCGATGTTTTCGGACGTGTGTCGGGATCGGGTACATTTCGGCTTCGACTTTGATCGTGGGATTGCGAGGAGTCGAGTCGGAAGAACAAATAGAGGGACGAATAGATGCGTGTATGTAAATGTAATTGGATGTGACGATGCCTTGGTAGGCCTTTGTTCAGTTTTTGTCACATTCAAGTTGTTCATTGTCTTGGGCAGCTTGGCATCGCTACCATGCATCCAGCGGCACTATCAAGATGGCACATTGCGCCGCATCACGCCCAGTTCTGCAAGCCACTTGATCCTGTGAACTTGGCGCGCGCGGCGCGGACCAAGGCGCTACTAGAGGTCGTTCTTATCTTGTACTTAGGTTGGCCAAGCTGGCGGCGGGGCGCAGTTCCCGCCCCATAAACAGTACTTTACCTGCACGGTGCTTCGGGTTTGGTGAGTATGATCCGTGACACACTGCACTGTGCGCGTGATTCGGTGACATCATCGACGCGATGTATGGACATCGATTCGCTAGTACATGTTGTTATGTCGACGTATTACTACTATTACGGCACTATAGAGTCTTCAAGGAGCTTGAGACAATGATCGAATTCGAATTCGATCGCTCAGTGGGGTCAGCTGGAAAAAATGCCGAGTGGCTGCGTAGTGACGTCGAACTTCATTGACATAAGTAGTGTGTTGTTGTCAACTTACAATAACGCCGTCCCACGAGGTCGAGGTTGCAAGTTCGACGTCACTACGCATGACACCGTGACTAGTGCTGTTACAGTGACGGCGCCCCACGAGGTCAGCGACTCCGAGTCGCAGTGCGAACAGCCCGGGGGTCTTGGGCTTGGTCGATTGAGCATGAGGTACATAGCGTGAAGACTACGCTCGGTCCCGTCCGATCCTTGTCCGTTGCCCTCGCCCCTCACCATCGGGCGCAAGGGGTTCCCGTTACATACACATGTACCTGCATGAACGCACACTAGGCTAATAATATGTACGTATATTGTACCCACGTCCGACATCTACATCAACCTTTACACGTATACATATACAAGTACATACATCAATGTTTATAAACATTGTACATACACCTACTGATCCGCCCAGCCTCCGCCCGTCATGTTAAGACACGTCAAGCCACATTACGCCAGGGTTCGGCGGTCGACGAGTCCAGGCCACCTTTACACTTTGCACTTTGGGCAAAACTCTGACAGTCTTGCGAACGACGGGAACGGCTCTACCGGTCTACCGAGCGTACCGGTCAGGTGTCATGCCTCGACTGACCTAACTTTGAAAGCTTGAGCTCAATCGATTTGATCAGTCAGGCCTAGTCAGGGGTGGGTGGCTGAATGTGGCTATGGCCATGGGAATGGGTGGCGTAGCTGGATGAATGGATTAAACTGATAAACGACAATGCAAAACGAGCCCAACGGGTGCCCGAATGTGATCGACGAGGACCCACCTGCCACCTGGATTCAAGTTAGCCGGTCAGCCGGTTAAACTAAAACCCTAAACATGAAAACCCTAAACATGCGTGGTTCATACTGAAGAAAGAAGCCTCCTTGCTCGTCGAACCGAACGTGGAAGCAAGGCGTGAAGTGAAAAGAGCGATCGAAGAATGACGGATGTGGTTGTATAGCCAGGGTCAAGGCACGAGGGCAACTGACATCGACAACGGACATCGACATACGAAGGATGCCAAGAATGCGAAGAGTACGGAGGGACACGGACATGGGGTGGACGTGGTGGACACGTAGTACAACGCCCACGCGTTCGCGTGCGCCAAAACGTCACTGATCTGATCGCAGTCGACCACGATCTCGTCGGATTCGCTTACTCGCAACGGCGATGATGCCATCTATGACCGATGGCGATGACGATGACGAGTTCACTAAAGGTTCAACGTCAGGCTTGGGTTCAGGTTCGACCCCAAACCCATTGCAAACCTACGATTGTAATGCAGGATCCGTTGTCCAGATCTACACCTGCGCGTGCGTGCTTATCGTGACGCCGCCAAGATAGTCAGACGGCTAGTACAACAGTATCAACCGTGTAACGCCACGAGACCGAAGTCTACGAAACCATCCCTTGACAGTGTCATGTGCCCATGTGTGCATGTCAACGGCATCGCAGGTTAGCTGCTGAGATTACCACATCTCGCTTGCTGCAGGTGGTTCCCTTGGTCATGACGTTGCTCGTCGTCTCGCGGCTGTGACTCCATACAGTTAATGGCCATAGAGTAAAGCCACTCTTTCGGATCTTGGGGGAAGCGAACAACTAACGGGTGACTGGGGGAAAGGGGGTAAAAATCTCGAAACAATCACATCAAAGAGATATCTGTACAACATGCTTACAATGAGCGGACGAAGTCACGGTAGTGAGATGAATCCGAACCGCCTTGCGATAGGAGGATGCACGTATGCGGCCTCCCTTCGACCCCTTCCAACACACACCTTGAGAACGGCCAAGGTCCGGTATCTCTTTTCAAATCACAGGGGGTGCCGAACGGAACCATCCGAGGAGAGACTTGAAAGGGATGAGCAGCGCGGACGGAATAGGAAGGAGGCGTAAGGAGACATGCAACCGACGCATTTTCCATAAAGCATATCGGAAATCCTCATTGTTGCAACGTGCATGTCCGGTGAAAGGCACGGCCGGGGGGGGGGACACGCAGAATCGGAGCGGGTTAGACCAAGTCGCCGGATGGTGTCGGACCGGAACGAATTCGAAGTTCCTGGATACGTGGGGGACCCACCACCTGGCCGGGCAGTTTGGGGTGAGGAATGTAGGAAGGGCTGTTTACACTCCGCAACGCCGGGAGCAGTCAGTTGAAGATCAGCGCTAGCGCCGAGCCCAGATCCCGTATCCATCGCGATTGAATTGCGTCTCAGGAGCGACCGTTTACAGATATTCGTTCCGACAACAGATATGGAAAGTGACCTGGGTTGTACCTCTTTTGATTAGAGCCCGGTGTTGAGTAACACGTAAAGATAAGCGTTGGATAATAATATCGAGTTCCAGGTGCGACGACAGTTTGCATCTTGATAGCAAACGACCGGATGTCTCCAGGCGTGACATATAATTCCGATGTGCGGGTGATTGTTCGGTTCAACTATGGGAATTAGGGTGTTGCGATGCCTAGGCGAGAGTCTCAGCCCGTTTGCACTGAAGTGGAACAAGGAAAGACAAGGGAACGAACGAACGCGGCCGAGAAGATCGTCGAGCGGGGTGAGGATCTTAGCCGAAAACGTTCCTTTCCGGGAAAGCGTCGCAGGTCCACTCACCGCCGGCATGGAACGCTGCCCCGGGTGTGTAGTCCGAAACGTTCGGCCTCCTTATTTCCGCTCGTCAATTGTGACGTTTGGAGATCAGGGGTTCGCTGAAAAAAAACAGATGCGTGCATGTACATGTCCGTGAGACACCGTGCAAGAAATTTGTATGAGGAAATGCACACGGAAGAACTGCGCACGCGTTTCGTGTGCTTGTCGAGAATGAGAAAATGAAAGCTGCGGTCATACGACTAGTTCGTGTAAATCCACGTAAAACCGGGTGTTCGGTAACCCAAAGTGGTCTGATTTGTGATACGAAACTCCAGAGGAATGAATTGAACGCCACGCAGTTCGAGCATGTTCAACGCCACGAAGCAAATTGCTTACTAAGTAATCCAACTACCGTCATGTCCACTCAGGAAGAGCAGCTCATCGAACTCATGCTCGAGCTCAAGGTCTGTCTGTCTGTACCATTCCAGTCACATTCGATGTTTCTCATCCGAAACAGAAGACGACGCCACAGGAAGCGCGATCCATCCTCACCTCGACGCCGCAGATCGCGTACGCGCTCGTAGCACTCATGGTCAAGATGAACGCCATAGACGTTCAAGTCCTCCAGGTGCTAAACACAATACCTGTTCCCGGAGGCTTCCCTGTCGTGTTTCGTTAATTCAGATCCATTTGTTCGCAGAAAACCCTGACCGCATACTCTGCAAACATGCCGCCCCCAGCAGCTCCGACGACGGCGACGACGACGCAGCCGCCCGCTCATGTCCCACCGCCAGCATCCGCCGTACCTCCACACTTTTCGCAATATCGCACACCTACCCCGCAGACTCATACACCCCCTCACTATAATGGCCACGGTCACACACCGCAGCCACCCAATCCAGTTCCATCATACATGATGCAAGGGCAGGGTCAATACGCTGTTGGTCCCAGCACGTTCGGAACCCCACCACCCGCGGCACCACAAATGAATAACGCTGGCTTACCTGACGCGCTCGCGTCCATACCAGAAGAGCAAAAGGTAATAGTAATAATACCGATAGACGTTGCTTGTCTTTTCTGTCACCTCATCGCGATATGATCCCAAGCAAACCCATCCTCTATCGCGTTTAGTTGGTTCTCATAACCCCCCGCTTTTCCCAGGCCATGATCATGCGTGTCATCGCTATGACTCCAGAGCAGATCAACATGTTAACCCCGCCCGAACGGGCTGGCATCATTCAACTCGTGAGTAGATTGGTCGTCTGTCTTTCGCGTTTTGACAATCTCATCTCCCCCATTCACTGGGACGACATCTTCTTTAATTCCGTTCGTGTGGGCTTCCTTTCCTTTCACGCTGCCAATCTCCGCTTGACATTGATGCCCGTCACGTCTTCCGTCCATCCCTCCGTCCTTCCGCCGCCTCGCCACCTCTATGTGCCAAAAAAATTCTTTCCCCATGGTGCTATCTCCCTGTTCCTCCATCCCTGCCTTCTTCCGCGACCTCTCGCTTCCCACTTTTCTCTCCGTGAATGTATTAGCGTACGACACTAGGGCTGCCTTCGTAGAGGACGTGGTCCTAATTGCCATTACTCCCAGGGTGGGCGTTGCCCGGCGGCGCGGGAGGTTTCGAATGGAGATGGATGATGACGAAAATGCATTCCGATGCCGATGATTGCACAGATGTCATGGCCGCAACGCTCCACATTGGATCTATCGATCTGACGTCGCTTGGTTAGACATAAACTCCACTTGCATGCCTAGTGAAGAAAGTCAGCAAGGTCAGACGACTGTGAAATCTGGCTAAACAGGGACGCACGTACCTCGCGAGCAGCGCACGGTTCAAAATGATTGCGAGCCCTGACGGAGGAGAAGGCTATGTTACTGCTCGACAAAGTAGCCCACGCCCGACGACGCGTCGTGACACACAGGGTCGAAACCCACAAGAACAATCACGCAAGGGATTTAGTCTATTGCCTCCGCAGAAAAACTGATTGTCAGTAAGTATCCGTGCCGCAGGGATCATCCGATGCACCTATGTACACCACTACACGAACAACGTGGACGTGGTGATGTCCCGCTTCCGCTTCCGACGCATGTGTCCTCGGCCTCGGTTCTCTCACCGTCTGGGGTAAGAACTGGTGATTTATTTCTTGAATCGATGTATCTCTATCTTGATGCCTGCGGAAATATCCAGCTTGCTGGGACGACGTTGGACGGATAAGAGGTAAACATCAAGGAGTGTAGACACGAGCGAGTCGACAGTTGGTTTGCACTTGGGGGCCCGCAGCGGGTGGCGTTATTTCGCCTCCCACTCCCCTTTTGCAAAAGAAGGATGTACGTACGGTTTACGGATGGATCCATGGAGGAGTCTGAGGATCGAGAACCTGAAGCCACCCTTCAGACTGAACGCTCGCTTATTTGGAAAGGGTTCGCCCAGCGTGTTTCCGTGTTCGAATTTGGTTTCCCCCATAGCATTTGTTACGTCTCCGACGTTCCTTTCACGATATCCACTTGTCGCGTGTTGCCTTGATCACACACGGGTAAGTGCACACGCAAGAGCAGGTCCAAGGCGATCGGAGTACAGCCCATTCTGATCATGATAGTGCTGTGTAGTTTACCCTGCTGCCGTGAGCGCCTTTCCACCGACTATGCATTAGGGACGAAGTGGATTTAGACTATTTCTTTCGACGTCAACGCGTTCAGGGACGCAGGATGAAAGGGGACTCCGAGACAGGGCCCGACAGGGGGGAGAGAGTCGAGACATCGTATTGCTCGGTCCCCGGCCATCTCCCGAGCTACGTACCATATTACCAGACGTACACCGATGGAGTCACTGTTCCTGGGTAAGGCTGTGAAACAGATCAATTGATGTCAGTTAGGTTAGTAGGTTACCTTGGCTGTCTGGCCCCCAATTGACAAAGGGTTTCTGTTGTCGGAGTCGTGGCGTTGACGTGCCTGCCTATCGACCCGACACGTTCAAGATTACTCATGCCAATCATTCATTACAGGTAAATCGTCGGAGCGACCCGGAGGTTTGGGAAGCTTATAATGTCCGGCGTTAGGGCCTCGGACAAGCCTCGAAGAAGAAAGCACGGACGCGGATAACGACTTTGTTGCAAGGTTTCAAGTGCTGGCTAGGCCCATGACATAATGAAGAAGAGTCGGCGAGCGGCGTTTCGTCTCGACAAAACCATGTGCTTGCAGACTCGGATATCTTATCGGCCCATCTGCCATTTCACTTTTTCTCTGTCACGTCCCCTGTGCTTACATATCCACTGATTTATTTCTTGTCTCATGTGTCCATGGATCCATACCCTTCCTCCCTCTTCACACACACACACACACACACAGTCTCTACAGCTTCGTCTGCGGTGCGTTGCGTGTATCTGAGGTATACGGTGACGGGAAAAAGAAAAAAAAAAAAAAGTAGTCGGAACCGGTTTCGTGGCGGAGTAAACTAGACTAGCTACGCTTTGCAATCAACGCATCGATCTTGCTCTTGGGCGTTCCCTGTAAATCGTCGTTGCCGCCCACCGATTCGCCGCCTGCCAATGGGATTGCAGAAACGCCAGTCAGCGCAGTTCGGGAAGACGAAGCAGAAGAAGAGGAAGAAACCGGGAAATAGATACTGACTGATAAAGGTCCGTGGGACCGAGCGCGCCTTCGTCTTCTCAAGAAGATAGTCTTGGATGGCAGACCCATCGTCTCGTTGGTCTAGTCTGTTTTAGAGTGTGTCATTTTCGTTTCGGTTGTTTCCGATCCCTTGCTCGGGGTGGTACTCACTCGACGACCTCAACGACTTCCGTGGGGTAATTGTCCTCAAAGTATTTCTTAGTCTTCCGGCAGAAAGGGCAGTGCGACTTGGAGAAGACGACGATCTTGTGGTCGGTGATCTTGCCCTGATAAAAAAGCCGACAGGGTCAGCGCTCTAACGCTCTTCTGAAATACAAACGCGGCTCACATCAACAAACTCTCTGACGGACGACGAGGACGAGGACGAAGATGATCCCATCTTGAATTGCTTCTGTACGAGCGAAGGCGAGGAGGGGAAAAAAGCAGCAGAAGAAGTAGATGAAAAGGAGGCGCGGGGAAGAGGTGTCCTTCGGAGGGTGGATGACAGAGAACGATATATATGGGAAACGGCAACTGACATATCTGATATGCTATGTATGCCGAAGCCGTCGGACGTGCCGGTGAGCGAATAATTAGAATAGAATGCGCAGCCCAACAAACTTGTGACCTCGCTTTGGAATACGTTCGACTGTAAGAGAGAGGAGCAGCGTGTTTGAACCTCCTCGTCTTTTATTAATATACGGCACTTTCGTAAGATTTCGGGTTGCTATATAAGGCACTTGTAGATTTGAACAGTTTGAAACATATACTCAGTGTTCATGCACATGGTGCTCTAACGGCGAACCGAAGAATCAGGCAATCACAGCGTTGGCACAAAGCGCATCACTCTAGACCATTCGGCAATTTTTGATCATGATGCGGGCGCGGTGGTTGATGGGTTGATGATTAGGTACCCTATTGGATCAAGCCGTTCACGGTTTCTCAGCCAGGTGACGTCCGCATACACCCTACTGAGTACCCTTGTGACACTTCCCCGGTATCCCAGTTGCGAACGCACCCTATGATAATCTAGTCTAGACGCGCCTCATTGTATGCGCTCCGCATCACGTTTGGCGTAATTATTCTCAAGTGGCGAATCTAGCTGTGTACTTCCGCTTATACGATGGCAAAAGACACTAGTACAGCATTGCTCGTCCATGGGGGGGATGAGGTTAAGCTTGTTGGCAGCGACGTCTACAACACGAAATCGATCGTCAGAGTGTGCTTTCTCGATGTCGATGTCAAGGGCAGACCATTCCGGGGTCGTCCAGTAGAAGGCCTGAAGGAGTACAGAGAAGATGAGGGGGTTTATTTTCTCGACTGAAATGTAAATAATACATCATATATGCATACCCAGGCTTTTTCGATCAATCTTCTCATAGATGAGACTACGACATGGATGACTGGGCTGCGACGACGAGGATTTATGGACAACTCATTCGAGTAGTCGAGACGATGGGAGAAGATGACGTCCACTAGTCCAAATCCTAACGCTCGAGAGACGCTTGGGTGCCTTCGACGATGCTGGCAAGGAATGGCGTGAACCTACCAATAGTGGATACCGCTTCTGGGCATCGAAGGAGCCGAAACTCATTGAACCCCCGTGTCTTGGGACTGCAACAAGCATGTATTCAAGAATAGCTTGGTCGCGATGATCATATCGATCCTGCGCACGACCCTGTGTGTATGCGTTCCGTGGGAAGAAAGGGAAACAAATCGCGGATGAAGGAGACTATCATGATGCAAACCAAGGCGGATACGCACATTTCGAGCTCTGAACGGCTCCTAGCATGTTTGAAACCTTCGGCCGTATCGAGCGTTTTTTGATGGGATTTCGTACGCGGCCATGATAATTTCCTGGAAACACATAAACACAGTGTAATATAATCACGACGTTCAACGAAGACGTCTTGGAAGTCCCTCGTCAAATATCAAATCAAATCACCCTGATCGGGACGTAGCCTATGAGACGCGGTCTAAATGAGTGGATTTCATTTGGCCAATAACAGTAGCACCAGTAGCACTCACAACGACCAAGCGAGAACACGGGTACTCGCAAGGGGCCATTCGGGGAGGTGGCGGAACGGCATCCCTCGGGGTCGAATTTGTGCTTGACAGCGGACATATGCATGGTTTGAGCAGAACGTACTTTGTGCGGATTTATAGAGTTGGGGTGGGTGGGACGCGCAAAGCTTGTGCAACGTCAGACTTGGATTTGTGTATCCTCTTTGTCCTCTCCCCGCATCGGCGGTGGAGGTAGGTTTTGGAGCTGTCGGGCATGAAACAGGGTGCTCTTGTCGTCGGTTGAGGAGAACTGAGCGCTGAGCCACGGCACATTTGAGGCTTTCTTGTATGTATTGACAAACGAGTGGTCGTCGTATTGTGCGAAGGGATACTGCCGGAAGGCCTATCGGAGCCCTCTAGGGAAGAAATCGTTAAAAATAGCATAGAGCCACGGCGTCAGCAACGTGACTATTTCGCAAATAGTACAGAAGAGTCGCTCACGAGTTGAATGAGCGTGAGGCTTCGAACCAACACAACGGACTCTCCGCTTTGCCATACAGCAT
>JBBPOJ010000060.1:0-51789 GCA_038091395.1 Leccinum rimulosum
CTGGACATTGAGAGCACGGGACAGTACTCCATTGATCAAAAACTGGAGACGATTACTGTTCTCGGTGTCCAAAAGCCGACGACGGTGAATGTGAACGGTAAGAGCATCCAGGGTTGGACGTACGATGACACGAACGAGGAGTTAATCCTGTCGAACACGGGTATCGAGTTGAACGCGGGGACCAAAGTGACTTGGGCGTAGTAGGGCGATTGTCGTGGAGGCTGTTGATCTAGTGTTTGATTGTGCCGTATGCATAGAACGGCGTATGTGCTATGTACAAAATACCTTTTGGAACCCAAACTTCTTGTACTAGAAGCGGGCCACATTTATTTAAGATTTCTTGGTCTGACCTGGTTCTTTAGTTCTTTCGGGACCGGCGATCTATCCAGTGCACGCCTGCGGATTCGGGACCACCCATTCTGTGGCATGAGGCGGTGTGTCACAGGGCCGGTGACCGTAACCGTGCCGCAGGACCCACACCCACTGGTGGCATTACCGTAACGTTGATCAAGCACACTTCCAATTGCCCACTTCCAATGATGCATGATCGTGCAGGGCCGCCGTTCATCGCAAGGGAAATATCCGCCTTGCTTGTGTGACGAAAAGTACAGCCTTGCTTGCTCATCATGGTATCGTGACGGTCGCGTTGGTTCGCCGCACCCCGGTCCTGGTGGGGCAGTTCTGCAGCAATAATTATGCGTTCGAACTGTAGCCACATCTCGCCGTGGATGAGAGTAGACCAGGAAATACGATCTTTGGATGATTCAAGGCATCGCCAATATAGTGTCGGATTCCTTGAACGAAGTTCATCGTAAAGAGTCGCGCTGACTCGGAGGTATGAAGAAACTCCGCACAACCCACCGCAACAGTGGCCAACACAAATTCGAATGCGCCTCGTACGCAGATACCGAGGTACTCTCTCCATCCCATCCCATGCTTCCTCCAAATCTGCGCGTACCAATGTCTAGAAGGACCCCGGAGATGATCGACAAAGAGATTGAGCTGCTCACCGCACAGCTCAGTGTTCTGCAGAGACGAGAGGATGACTTTGCCCGCATACTGGAGGACATGGTTAGGCTCCAAAACTCCGTCCGAGCAGAAAAGGAGGCTTTAGATTCAAAGATCACACAGCTGGAGAGTCAGAAGCAGCCCGTCAACTGGCTTCCAACGGAACTCCTCATCGAAATCTTCCTCATCCGCACCGAGGACGAGAGCGTCGACTCGGCAGTCGGACTGCCGTACAACTCAGCTCCACTTATCATCTCACATGTATGCCACAAATGGCGCGAGCTCGCCCTTGCCACGTCGCGTCTCTGGTCATTTATCTCTTACCGGACACCCCGGTGGATGCCTCAGTCTTTGTCCGTTTTCTTGCAACGCGCTGGGAGTTCTCCCATCTCCTTCAATTTCATTTCCACCCCAAGTACCAGTCCTTCCGACAGCGTCAGCATGTCGATGCTCGAAGAAGCCACCTCGGTTAACATTGTCCAGACCTTGTGTTGTCAGCATCGACGCTATCGTTCACTAACCTTCGAATGCGGCTTCGCTCCAAGCATGGAACACATCCTGGCAGGTATCACAGGCGTCTATGCACACCTTCAGGAGCTTGAGTCCCTAGACCTCGCCCTCAGTTCCCTGGATCCTTCTTTTGCAGGCACCCAGCTTCTCACTTCTGATGTGCTATCAGGAGACCCAAACCCCCCTAATAGCACGATCAAGCTTAGGCATCTCCGTTTACAACAGATGCCGTTGTCAGTTCTCCCTTCCTTCTTGGTTGAAACGTTACGCACTCTTGAATTATCCTACACCCCTACGAAATCACATTCGACGCGAGTGCATCACTTCACACTCAAGATGTCCCATCTCATCAACCTTCTGAGGCATACCCCTCAGCTCCACGACCTTTCCTTGATCGGGGTGACGCCTGTATGGGACGTGATCACGAGACTCTCGACGAATGGGCTGTTATCTTATGGTGCCACTGAGCCACACAACCTAGCTGTCGTTTCTTCCTTTGAATTGCCAGGGCTGAAACATCTCGAGTGGAAATATGCATATCACAGGGACATTTTTCCAATTATGTCGCTCATAGGTTTCCCCGCACTCGAACGTTGGGATCTTCTAATTGCCCAATCCCCTACTAAACGTTTTGATGTTACCCAATTTCGCGGTAACCATATCCATGACCAGGATTCCTTTATCCAAACTGAACCACTCTCAAACGTACTTGTGCTCTACGCCCTCAAGGAACTTAACGTGACCTGCCAGAACGAAGATACCCTTGGTTCCTCCCTACATCAATTCCTTTTTCCCTCCCTCACTAAACTTGATATCACCTTCATCGGTCAGCACATACGCAAAGAATCAGGTCTCCCCTCCCTCCCTAGGCTAGAATCCATCTTCAGAGATCCTCGCCTCCCATACCTTACCCATTTTTCCATATCCAACTTTGATATCTTAGCCGGCCATGGCAGGTCGATGCTCGGATACATGCCCAACCTCCTCTCATTAACGTTGGGTGCATGCACGGGAGTTAATGTGGTGCTAGACGCACTGGCTGAGGCGTATGGATGTGTTCCCCTGCGAGGAAGTGTTCGTACCAGATTGTGCGGTGTGCGCGTATGCCCCCGATTGGAAGATCTTATCTTGTGGAGTTGTTCCGATTTCGATTTCCGAACATTGTGGTCAGCGGTGCACACGAGGTCGCTTGCTCTGGAGGGTGACGAACAGCAGAAAGAAGCATTTGAAGCTGATGCATTCGCGTCGGCGGTGCTAGGTCGAAAAATACACCCGCTCAAGAGAATGCGTAATGCGGCGGCGGCGGCTAAGCCGTCACAGCAACGTGTTGACCCGAGCGAACTTTCTGCGAGCAGCTCATCAAGATCTACCCTCATCCCCATGCGGGAAGCATTACATCCTAGCCGTCTCACTTGCCTTCATCTGGAAGACTGTCCCCAAATTAGCCATCATGAAGCGCTGTCGCTGGGAAGATGGGGGACGATGGTCACTTATGGGTGACCACCGCCACTTACGATTTTTGCGTATTCGGTCATTGGTGTGGATCAGTGTGAGTTCCTTTTGTCACTTGGCCCAGACACACTTCTGAACTACGTCAATCACAGCCCGTTTGTCATACTCAGTGTGTAATATCCGTTGATCCACGTGCCTGGTTTGTCGCAGTTCAAAGAGTAAATGAAATGGACGATAGTCCAAACAACCGAGTGATCTGTCTGACGCAAAACCAGCTGGGCGGATGAGCGATCGTGGAAGTTATCTTATAGAATCACCTTAGAGGCTTCCAAGTAGAGAGCGATTTTCAAAATCAGTTGCAAAATTACAAGCAGTGGCGAACCCCGCCTGTTCTCCGAAGTCAAAGGTTCAGGGACCCGGACGCTGCCGCAATCTGAGTAAAGGCCGCCAGTGGTGGTGAGATCAGAATTTCCGTTGGGGTACTGGGGAAACGTTACTCGGTTTGAAGGAAAGATGTGGCGTTTAATTGCCTACTACGGCAAAACCCGCCAATTTGTTCAAATGACTGATGCGTTGTGAAGACAAAAGGAAATCTCTAGATTCCATTGCTATGTTCTACGGTGACTCGGATGAGTGGTGGTTCACAGTGCCGCCTTCTCAGGAATGCTCCCCACATCCCACACGCTCCCTTTCTGGGGGTGCAATCGCTAATCGGCCCGAACGTATCAGCCATGTGCGTTATCTAAAGCTCACTATCACGTACGTCCTGGGGGATATCTGCGGCACGAAGTGCTTCAAGTACCCCTCGACCACACCATGCCTCGACTTTGGAGACCTGCTCGGGGGTGATGAAGTCTTGAGAGGATCGAGATGCGAAGACCATTTGAACGGCCGCTGCCCTTATCGACGATTGTCGTGCTGCATTCTCTGGGGGTTGCGAACCGCGCAGGGTAGAATGGATGGTTTCTGGGTGCGATGATGAAGCGGTCGAAACTACCGGACCGGCAATCAATGGTGGGCCCAGTGCGGGTGAAATGACACCCGGCCAGCTTGCCGCAAGATGAAAAACCCAATAGGTCTCCATCTATAAATGAACGATACGATTATGAATTTTCCACCGCCCATGAAAGAAAGATGAAAAAGGGTAATTCGTCGTAAAACCAACGAGAAATTTACCTCAAGCGTAGTGATGTCTTCTATTGTCTCCTTTAAGTGATCAATCAATCCCGAATTGTAATCTTGGAATGAGGTTTGTCTGCCTTGAGAGGAATAGAAGCTATCGAGACATGTTAGACAGGAGGACGTCCGTGCACGGAAATTGTGTTACAGACCTGTCTGTAGATGCGTTCACGGCATTGCAAACGATGCTGTCCGAGGCATTTACTGGCCTGGTGCATTCTAAAGCACGTTGAAGCTACCACGAGGATCTAATCATCTCGAAGCGTCATAAGCGTGTCAAACATACGGTCATTAAGAGAGACGGGTCTGCAGGTAACTATTGTGTATGTCATCGTGAGAAAACCGACACCTGGTGCGGAGCCTTATTCGCCTCACCGGTTTACTCAGTGTATAAGGGACCCTCCAGTGATCCCCGTTTGCGAAATCAAAGTCTAGGTTTCTTGTAACTGCGATGCTAGCTTTAGGCAAAACTAGAGACCCAACCGGCAAGTCTGTCAAACAACCGCACGATCCGAGCCTTGCCAGAAGTGTGGGTAAAACGGGGAATTCAAAACTGGCATGAAAGAATGTATACCTGATTATCAACATATCGCCTTGGAGGCACTCTCTCGCTTCACGAACAAAAAAGTCTACGTTAGGTGCACCCATGCCGATGGATATGATAGAGACAGGGGTGCCTCGATACCGTCCTGTGATCGTCAGAAACCCCCGTTCGGAGTATAGCGAAAACGGTTTTGGGGATGCATCGAGGTATATTGCGATGTTCTTGGCACGGGAAAGGGAGCCAACAGTGACCTAGTTGAGATGAAAGATACGATCCGTTGAGGACACCTTGTAGACTGGCGACATCAGTTGTCACGTATACTTACGATCCTATTCGCTACTTCGCCATATCTTATCCCGAGATGGTATACCCGCCCGTCCGCAGTCTTCGGGAGGTCTGGTTATAGTCAGAATACTTTGGGAAATACATAGTAAAGGCAGAGCTTACTAGCGTCTATGATGGTATTTTTCATCGATCGAAGGCTAAAGTTTGATGAAGGCCGCCGCAAGGAGCCAACTTAGATTTGACTAAGCATTACGGTATTTCAAAGTTCGATGCGTCGTGGTGAAGTCAGTGACTCGGAGATGCGTCTGCACGGCCTTTGCTGCGTTCCCCACACACCGCAGCTTACCGTGGTGGGGCCTGCTTGTGGAGGTATTTTTCTTTGCTGTAATTTTACAAATCCATCAAAAACAGGAACTGAACATTTCATCATTTCATCATTATGGTATGCAGCCAATCACATAACAATCCGAAGCAAAGGGTTCTACAGCTCTGTTTCACGCGCTTTTCCGTTCCACAGACAACATTCCTAGCGACCACCAACGTATCGGATGTGTCCAATAATGGGCTTAGTTCCAATCGGGCACAGGATGTTTTATATCGAACCCCCAACACCCTGTCATGCCAGGCCCTGCTGAACGGGGGGGAAGGGGTGTAACGTCCTGACTCGTTTCGCTTTCGTCATGGTTTCAACTTCTCGTCAAAGGAAATAGGATCGAATCTCTTCGAATACTACTCATGTTCAACTTTTATGCCGATGTTCGCACTTCCTCCCTCTTGCTCTAATTCACATGTGGTTCGTATAGACAGTGGGACGCCTTCCGGGATGGCCCACGCTCTGGGAGCGTTCCAACGACTTCCGGAAGCCCTTCTGCGAAACAGGGATCTATGATTTTTCACATGCAGGCAGCCAGGAGAGTCTCCATTTCTGCTCACACGAAAGGGTCCATGGTAAGTGGTTGCTCTGTTGGTTCTCTAATGCAAAGATCGATAACATATTGGTTCAGAACCGTTGACTCTGCAAATTCGTGCATGACCCTGAGATTCGTTCTGACTAGATGAGCGACGGCGACACAGTGATCGATAATGAGGCCTGTGGACGTCACTACTCATATGGTGTGTGGTTTCAGACCACAATAGGTCAAATGCTTCTAATGTTTGACATCAAATAGATGTACCATCATTGGTGCGAAACTTACGGGCTTCCTCTGTGGGATGGGATGTATCACGTCAACAAACAAAAACGTGCCAACGGCCTGAGTGCTCGCTGCAGCGTTGAGGATGCACCATCTTCTCAGAAAGATAAGCCGATTCCCTTAAGAGAAGAAGGCAAGTTACCGCGGGTTATTCATTATTAGCTTAAACATAACGATCTGCTCGCAAGGTCATCAAAGTAGACCACGCGAAGTGCTTTCATGCTTCTTCACTCTCGTCAGCCTCACTATCACTTCACTGCGAGCATGAGGGCCACATTTCCCCGAGGGCAGGTTTTCATTATACTGATGAAGCAATGGAACACAGTCTAAGCGCAAGGCACAGTGTCGACGTCAGTGTTACATCCTTTGCTGTGTCTGCATCTTCCTTGGGATGATGTGTGCTACGTCTGAGATATCTAGCTTGTTGAGACCCTCGTGTTAATACGGTGTTATGGATATAGATATGCAAACCCACGGCGTTGCTCGTCACCGGCGAATTCTGGTGCCTCTTGGCTGCCTAATATGCACAGATATGATCACAAAGACGGAGATCATCTCGGCCTCGTGGGTTAAGGTGGGTCGTGAAATCTTACAGCATTCATAACGCAATTGGTGGATCAACGTCCAGAACGGTGTGTGAATGTGCTTTATGAAGGTCACGATATCATCGAACAACGGGGGGAAAAACGTTTCTCACTTCAACGCTGGCAGGGATGTCGACGAGGCCTTGGGGTTACGGAACGCTAAAGTCTGAGGAGAGTTGGGGTATTTGAAATTCCACGTCGGATGAGGACACGCGGGACTGGGCCATCACACAAAGTTGTGCAGGTACTCCGAGTCGACGGTAACGGAGGTGGAATGAATGGAAGCTCAGAGCTCCACAAAACTCTTCTGTAACGTTGTTTCCATGCTGCCTAAGCTGTGCGCGATTGGCACAACACGGGCTGCCTGGGAATCGTTATCGCTGCCACTAGCCAATGAGTCTGCGGCCCGCGAATGTCCACGATGGGCCTTTGATCGGACTAGAAGATGCAGATAACACGGCAAACAAACAGTACATAATATCACTGTGTGCATGACTTTACGAATTTCAGGGTGTACCCTGAGGTAGACTTATATATTTTGAATAGATCATGGCCGGCGCGCATAATGGATGCAAGACGCGGTCCCTTGACAAGGCCGAAGTCCGTCGTCACGGAGTCCACACGCCCTGGAACTCTCCGGCAATGCCCGTGATTTCAGGTATATGTTCCGGGCCCGAAGCTGATATTTGCTAACTGGTGTCGGTGATATGATCGATGAGCTTTGAACGTCCATTCGACAGAACAACAATGAGAATGGGCTCCCATTTGACGCATTGTAGAAGCTCACGCAGCAATTTCCGCCACGGCCGGGCTCTCTACCCGACGGAAGGGGACCGAGACCGTTGCCGTGCTGCGAGCCTGCGGCTACATTTACTAGAAACACGTTTGCAAAAAGTCAAAAATTTCTTCGCTACAACGGGCCCTTAAGTGGCGGACCAGTTCTGGCCCGTACCAGTACAGCCTCTGTGACAAAATACACGAGTCCCCATTCTGGGACATGGCCCATCTGGAGGTTTCACAGAGAGTATAGCCTTCCTTGGTCAAGCCTCTCGGTAACACGCATCCATGTGTTCTCGGGGTCTTGAGCGCTGCAAAAAAAGGGCTGGTCCTAGTATGAGGATCTAGCCCAAAAAGGAACCCTGATCGCGAAGCGGAATTCGATCCAAGATTGGACCTGAACGACCGGGACGAATGGCCTGTCCTTGGTGATTCCTCGAGGCTAGAGCAATGACTGTGTTTTGGGTGAAAATGTGTTCTGTAAACGCTCGGTTTCAATCAGCGATGGCGACCCAAGCGGACGGACCCATGAGCTCCGCGAATCCAGGGGACCAAGGTTCACTCTACATGCACGATCAGACCTAATTGGCCAATGGTTGGTTTTCGTCTTCCCGCCATGTTTTTGGTTGCTACCTTACGCCAACAACCCATTCCTAGAAAAATCTGGCTAGCAGCCAGAAGTTTCTTTCGTGCTTCAGCCCCAACCCGTCCTGTTTGTTATTTGGCTGGAATTTTCTGCCGATCATTGGCCTTCGCAGGACTACCCAGTCCTCTTTCGAACTTGATATAACTCTGCCTCTCGCCCCGCGTACTCTCCACCTTGGTCGACATGCAAGGCCATAATCCGGGTTTCCATGGGCAATACTATGCTATGGCGCAATCTTCTGGGACATTCTATGACCACGAGTCCCCTTCTGGTTCAGACGACGACGTCGGTTATCTAGTGTATCCCGATTCACACAAAATGGAAACTAGTGTCGACGGTAAGTTCAGACTTATCCTTTTAATGTCAACTTTTCATCAACTTTTCGCAGGCGATCTGAATGCTTCCTTGACTTCGCAGACGCTTAATACAGATGGAACTCCTAAGCGTCCCATGAACGCATTCATGATATTCGCTCGCCGTCGCCGCCCACAGGTCGCCGCAGAGAACCAATCGATGCGCACCGGAGACGTGAGCAAGGTTCTTAGTCGCGAATGGAACGGAATGAGTTTGGTTAGGGCTTCACTCATACGCGTCCATGGTCAGTCGTCTGACCACGACCATTCAGTCCGACAAACAGTTCTACCTTGATCAAGCCAAGCAACTCAAAGACAATTTCAATCATAAATACCCAGACTATGTCTACAAGAGGCGGCCGAACAATACTCGGAAACGTCGCAAAGCTGATCCTGCTCCAAGTCTTTCCGCGGACCATGCATCCAGCTCGGACTTCATGGACGACTATACAGGAGATGCAGAATACAGCGATACCGTCGACGTGGCTGACACGGACGATCCACACACCAGTGGGCAGGAATCTCATTATGCCAGCCTCCCCGCGGATCCTTCCGGAGCAGCCAACCCGTCACGAGCATCCAGTTACCAGCCTCCTGATCCTTACCATTCCCTTGGTGATACGCGAATTTCCTATATGACTCGTCCGGGTCGTGCCACGCCCGACACCGGCATCCCGTCTACCACTCGCGGATCAGAGCACGGCGCAACTTATTACCATCCATATCTGTCTGGTCAACATCACCATCTGCAATCTTCGTACTTTCCAGAAGAACCTGGCTCTACTGGGGAACCGTGGTCTGGCGCGAGGGTCGATCAAAGCCAAGTGCATATGCAGTCGTGGTCACAAAACAGCCACGAACTTGGGTCAGATGACAGGCACCGTGGGTATCCTCAGCCCGTGTCATCGCACTCCTGGACCACCCATGCACGTACATCGGAAGACATGCCTTCAGCGGGCTCCTCGGGAACATCGTTCAATTTCCCAACACTCAATACGCCGTTCTATCCACCCGAAAGCGGTTCCCAGCAGGGTTTTTCTTCACCTTCTGTTCCACCTGTTATGGTTTCATCTCAGCATTTTTCTGCCGTTCCACCTACTTCAGGCAACCCGGTTTCAGGGCAATCATACCCATCCCTACAACAACCATACGTTGTGCCTAATTCGTCCTCCATCCCTGGTACATACCAGTCGCAAGCGAGGACCGTCACACACTCCCACACTTCTAGTCAGCCTGTCCCCTACCCTCAGGCGCCATCGGCCAACCCGCCGCCCCCCGCTGGATCAGGGGGAGACCCATCCCAAATGCAATATTGGTCAAGTGAGAGATAGATCATCCAGAAGGGAAACAGCGCTGTTAACACATAGATTTTCGGCATCACACATTATATATTCTCATTGAACACTCCATGCCTTTGTTTAGTTACCACCATCATACATTGTCGTCACATCCTCATCGCCACTGCTTTGTTTGTCTATCCCACCAATATTGTATTTCAAAGGTGCCAACTTGTAGCCCTGCCGTCATCCGAGGTATTGATGCTGTTCGTGCTTCACGGAATTGTCTTTTCTCCCACTCGATCCCTTCCTTCCTTCCTAACAAGGTGTCGACGATCAGCCCTTCAGGAAAACGATAATCAGGGCAGAAAGGTAACATTGTACGCTTCAACACTCGGTGCTGTTCCTCCAAGAATGAGGAGGCAAGTGCTTCCCCACCACCGCGCCGGTCTGCCTTTTCACGCCGTGCGAGACTCATCGTTGCTTCTTTCACCCCATCACCCCAAGATTAAAAAATCGTGGTTGCGTGGTCCACGGTCGTCGGGGGTAACCAAAGGGCGAACGAAATACGCCGACAAACGAGGTAAGATGAAAATAATGACACTCGGTTCACCCTCAAGGGTCGCTGATCCCTAGGCTTGCAGGACGCCGGGAAAAATGGAGATCCAGCTCAGGCGGTTTTTTTTCATCCGTCACGTTGCTAATCCGTCTCGTCGCTGCGTCCGGCGGAGTCCGCGGCTAGAAGACGTGGCAACTTCGCGACTAGAATAAATGGGGGTTCATTGCGTGCGCTTTTCAACTCGTACCTCATTTTCCCGACCGTGGGAAGCCATGCGCAGCTCCAAAGAGCCCAACATGCACGTAAAGAAGTTCCTATTGAGTTCAGATCTGAATGCGATCATCGATGTGTCTGATTGTTAGTGGATATTTTCAAGGAGGGACCATGGCCGTTGTTTTCTCCCCCCCCTCTGCGGTGGAATCGGATGGTAAATGCGTGTGGTGAATCATGCGACCGTATCAGAGCAAACCACGGTTCCTACAAGCTTCTCGGTCTTCTCGGTCTTCTCGGTCTTGGTGGTCCGAAGGTCAATCGTTGGGCCTGATAGACTATCAACCGGATGGCTCCAAAAATTACGACAGACGGCTGTGTTACCAACGGCAATGCCACAATCAAGGCCTAGGGATAGGGAGTTTGGGACATGAAGACAGTAGACTATCCTACGATGCTCCATTCTTTTTTTTGGGGGGGAAGTTGGACTTCAATCAAACGTCTGCGTGAGAAGTTCCGCGTGTCCAAACTTGAAGGTGCACCGCACCAGCACGCCATTGAAACTATCGGAATACGTTGCATTGAATCTAATAGAAAAAAGAAACAACGGGAGGCAATATAAGCAATAGCATGCGCCATGAATTGAAGCAGGGGTCCAAGTCGAGCATGAGCGGGAGTACACACATCCTTTGATCAGAAATATTGCCAAGCCTAAGATTTCCGGGAGGGAGCTAGGACGCTGAAAAGATGGATAAATTCAACCATCGCGAAGGGGATCCGAATTTGGGTCGCTCTGCAATGCGCAGATATTTGTGTCCACGGGTGGCAGAATCAACAGATAAAACATCTGCGTGGCATGCGACAAGCTCGTACCTTACGGGATCTCCAGAGTGATATACCATTTAAAAACTCGAGTGCCATTTTTCGGGCTCGGATGGAAACTGCGACGTAGACGGAGCGCGACATCGCTGTTCCGGAAGTTTCCACAATATAAATCTTTCGAGACAATCGTGTGAGACGTACCGTGCGGTCGCATCAGATCCAAGGTGAACCGTATAACCTGGTATTCAGCGCCAAGTGACTGAATAGTATGATGTGCTAACTTAGAAGCGGAACAAGGTTTGAAGTATGGATGAAACGATTACCGTGACAAATAGGCACACCTTAAACCCGACTCCGATTGTGTCTAGTATGAAGTTATAAGTAAGCAATTCAATCGCTTCAATCAACGCTCGCAAGTTACCGATGGGCTGATTAGGGTTCGGAGCTGAAGCGCTGAAGCGCTGACCGCAAGTAGAAGGGGCAAAGAATTGGTGGACGATGAGATCTTGAGACCTAAGCGCTGATGAAGTGACGGTACTTCGCCCCGGCGGCACCAAAAATCATTTCTTTGACATCATGACCCATGAAACTAGCTGTTAAACCGCAGAATAATGAAAGCGGCACGAAGGAATTCCACGAAGCAAATTTATGATGTATTAATGCCTGTGTCCTTTCTATGACCGAGAAACAGTATCAGGGATGGAAGCTAACTTCTGCTAAGGGGGAATGGCTGCCGGCTGGCCAAGGATGCAACACCACAGACCTACATTATGTTGAATTAAAAACGGTGCGAACTCGTATACCATGGCACTCACTTCGCAAGTCGTTGTGGAGGGCATCGAACAACAGTCATCTGACTGCAACCTCGGACCCGCTTATGCAGGTACTAGAAGGTCTCCCCATGTCCTGGCTACAAACACACCAGTTGCAAAGACACTGATTGCCGTGAATATGTTGATATTCCCCATAAGCTTTTCTGGTGCAAACACTTCCTCCCGAACGAAACGGGAAAACGCGGACTCGTTGGGGTCGTTAAGAGCGCGTCGTGGTGGTGGAGGTACGCCAAACATAGCGGCATTTTGAGGAGGTGGGCGGCGGGCCATGTTAGTGGTCTGGAATAGCTTTTGGACGTGTTGCTAGTGAAAAGAAAAATCCCACGGTACCGGCAGAAACTATGCCGGAGTTTGCCGAGCTTGGAGTCAATCGCTGGGTTTCAAAGTTAAAGTTGCCAGCCAATTAATGGAGTTCCTTAGATCGAGCTACTAATCCACCTACATGAGTAAGTATGCCCCTAATGACCTGCTTACCAGCGCTGCGCATTGCATCATCCACTTGAGAGGGGAAGATTAGAAAGAGATCGGCCTTTTGCTTCTTGACACCCATTCATCATGTTCGTCGTACCAACGCTCGCCGCCGCCTTCGCCTTCATTCCTGTCGTGCTCGCACAGGGTGACCTCTCTGGCCTCTTACAGGCTCTTAACGCGAGTGGCTTTGATCAACTCGCCAACTTCACAGCAGCCTTGAACAGCACCCCTATTGGTCAAAGTGTGCTCGCTCAATTATCCAAGGGCAATAACACCATCTTTGCCCCCACGGACAGCGCTTGTGTGTCAGCTTTCAAGGTCACGCTTTATTTATTTCTTACAATTTTTCTAGTGTCTGCTGCCAATATCTCCGACCTCAACGAGACGGCCGCAGCAGATGCTATCTCGTATCACATCGTCCCGGGTAACTTCATCAACCAGACAGAGCTGTTTCCCAATGTGACAATTGGTCGTACTCTACTCAACGCCTCGAACCTTGTAATGCTCGAAGGAAACCAGTCCCAAGTTCTCGTGTGGTCCAAGTACGACAATGGGACGCTATTTGTTGAGAATAACGGGTGAAGCTTGATTTCCTCCTCTCCATTTCTCTTCTCTTCCTTATTCTCCTTGTGTCAGGTCAAACATTACGGTGCTCAATTCGACAAGCTACAAGGACACCGCAATATTGACAATCGACTCTGTGTTGACACCCCCGCCGAATATTTCTACTGTCCTGAGCGACCCGTCGCATGACCTCTCCGCTGTCAACACTCTCCTACAGTCTGCACACATCGTAAACGGCCCCTCTCTTCTCGATATACTAAGCTCGTCGCATGGCATCACCATATTCGCACCAAGCAATGCAGCTATCCAAGCAGCGGGGAGTTCTTTCTCTGGTATCTCGAATAACGCATCGGCACTTCAGAACGTCCTCTCCAATCACGTCAGTCACCTTTTTCGTTTAAAGTAGCTTCTAAGAAAGCGACCCCAATAGGTTATTAATGGATCAACGGAGTACACCACCGAATTATCGAACCACACCGCTTTCACGACGGCTGCCGGCCAGAATCTCACGTCCTTCTTCAACTTAACGGGACTTTACATTGCTGTTGGAGAAACACCTCCAGTCCAGATCGTGGAGGCGGATTTATTGACATCAAATGGCGTCATTCAAGTCGTGAATGGTGTTATATTCGACACAGACTCGAATCCTGCACTCGCTAGCTCTGCGTAAGTTGCACATGATTTTGACCGTTGTCTTATCGGGCTCAATATGTGATGCACAGCTTCGCTTCTGCGACCTCTGTGGCAGCCCATACTAGTGCCACCCAGCCCGGCCCCGTAGCTTCTACACCGACACCGACGCAGACACAAGCAGGAGCGGCGAAGAATGGTGCTAGTAACTGGAAGCTGGGCGTTATAGCCGTTATGTTTGCCATTGGCTTCGGGCAATTCATCTGATGAAAGAAGAGAATATCGTGTATCAGTAATCTTGTCTTTTTTTGTATCAATAGCAGAAATCCGTCTCGTTTCTGATCGTACTAACTGGTTGACATGTTGTGTGCATCATAGCAAGCGCATGGTAAAATGCTGATAAGATAGAGTCGGTTTATGTAAATCAGACGAGCTGTCACTGCTGGCTGTGCAACATAAGAAGCCTTGGCAAAAGTCACATTCAACGGCAGAACTTCGGGCCTTGACAACAATCGCAATCGCAGGCTTTCTTTGTTCCACTCTACTCACACTGCCAAGTGGTCGTCTTGTCCATTTCAACGAACCTACAACAACATCGGACACGGTTCAAGGAGTAACATTCTGACATACACGAGACATGAAACACCTATCACTGAAAGATGCTCTCTTACCCCAACCACCTAGCTTTGTCAAGAAGCAATTGTACGAAGTACACGAGGTTCTTGGAACCGGATCGTTTGGAAAAGTCGTGGTGAGTCGTGCGATTCCATACATATCATTGGCGCTGGCTGGGTCATGGGTCTCGTGCCTTGTCGCTTCCATCAAATTCTGAAGTTCGTTTTAGAAAGCAACATGGCATGTCCCCGCCGACCAGGTAGACGTTTCTCGACACGGTGCTTCTGCCACATCCAGCCCCAGCCCAGTTGAACCATCTCATGGTCACTCGACGATCCCGCTTTTTAGTGCGGCCATGCATCGCACATCAGGCTTCTCTTCACCAAACGCACGCGCTGTGACCACCAAAGAAGTTGCCTTGAAGGTGATTCCCAAGAAGAAAGTAAAAGGAAACGAGGAAGCTGTCTGGGGCGAGATGGAAGTCTTGAAGGGTCTTGATCACCCGAATATCGTCCGTTTTTTTTCGTTTCTCCATTTTTCTGCTTGAAATTGTTGACTGATCTCCATAACATCTTTGATAGGTGAAATTCTATGATTGGTTCGAGTCGAGAAGTAAATATTACCTCTCTTTCGAGCTTGCCACTGGTGGCGAGCTCTTCCAGCGGATATTGCAAAGGGGCAAATTCACAGAAAAAGACGCAGTTTCTGTCATCCGGTTTGTCATCTATGGTCCAGATGTGCGTCAGTCAGTCTCACCAACCACCCCTAGGTCCGTGTTATCAGGGGTCAAGTACCTCCACGAGCACGCCATCGTCCACCGTGACCTCAAGTAGGCATGTTCCTCATGCTGTCTGTACCATTTCATGACAGTCCCGTAGACCAGAAAACATTCTCTACCGGACAAAGGACACGAACAGCGACGTTGTCATTGCCGACTTTGGAATGTTTGTCTGCCTCTGTATCTGCCTCTGTGGGAGAATTACTCACAATGGATTCTACAGCGCCAAACACTTGCATTCCCCAGCAGAACAGCTGCAGTCTATGGCAGGTAGCTTTGGCTACGTCGCTCCCGAAGTGCTAAACAGTACCGGGCACGGCAAGGCTGTTGATATATGGTCCACGGGGCAAGTGTTGCATTATTTACCACGTACGTGTCGCTGCTGATGCGTAGATACCACACAGGGTAATCACATATGTTTTGCTATGCGGATATTCGCCGTTCAGGGCGGAAGATACTAGAGAGATGATTCGGGAGACTACGGAAGCGCGAATCGAATTCCATGAACGTTATTGGAGCAAGATATCTGATGAAGGTGAAGCCTGAGATCTCTTCTTATCTGATCGGTCCTTCTTATCGGCAAGTGCGCAGCGAAAATATTCGTTAAACTCTTGCTCAACCCAGACCCGAATAAACGACCTACAGCACAGGAAGCTTATGATAATCACGTGAGTCACTGTCTCGTTCACTTTCATGGCACTCAATAATGTGTGCACATTCAGTGGCTGACAGGACACGAGCCGTCGACTGAGCACGACGTTGGTGCTGGTTTGCGCGAACACTTCGACGCCAAAAAGCGGTGGCGCTCCGCCATTGCTTCTGCACTTGCCGTGCAGCGCTTTGGTAGGCGCTCTAGGGCGTCGAGTGCATCGAGTTCTGCCAGCGGAGGATGGGGAAGGGATAACATCAATCCAGAAGCTGGGGGTGGCACCAGCGAAGCTCCCTCTCACGAAGAGAGCACAAGCGACATCTCAGAGTCATTCACGAAAGTTAGTCTGGGGAGCTCTGATCCAGGGGTCAACGTCACTGTCAACATCACTGATTCGGAGGAAGTCCAAATGGAAGGAGAGGGTAAGGCGGAGGACTTTTCTTCTCCTGAAAATTCCTTGACCGGAGTCAGTGAGACCAGCTTGAATGATGAAGGTGACGGCAAGACGTCACCGAATCCCGAGGCTTCAGCTTCAAGTCTAGCCGGGCCACCCCCGGGTCAGTTGACACCATCTCAGACAAAGGAAACAAATATCGTTCCAGATAAAGATTCGCTCGTTGATCGCGTGGATACCCCTCACTCCATCGCCTGGAGTGACGAATCAGAACTGAAGATGCCAGGCACTTTTCACTTTTCGCCCTTGGAGAAGGACAGGAATCGGGGTAGGGCAAGTCCAAAGAATTGGTCCGAGACATTTAGAAAGCTGGGATTGTTTGGTTGAAGTTCTTCTGACTTGATCTACTACGCTTATGTATTTGCTTTATCTTGAATGAACACTACTACCCTGCGCCGGAAGATTTGGCCTACTTGATACTTATCACATCAAACTGACGAAGCATGATGTAAGCAGAAAAAAAAGTCGTATCGCATCGCCAGTGAGCGGCTTTTGAACTTCCTTATGACATCTCGTTTTCTGTCTAGGTTCATCAGGAGAACTGACACGAAGCAGACTTAAGCTTGCTGTTTCCCTCAAAACCAGTGCTGCTGATTCGGAGTCATGGCCCACAATGGTTACGCTGGTACAAAGTTGTCCTGGAGCTGTTCTCTGAACACTCGCAATAGTTATCCTGGGGATGTACGAAGAAATAATTTGAGCGCGGATACTGCGGGCGAGCGGATGGTCTCGGAACGGTTTGGCCCGACTATCTATAAATTCAGATGCACCGAATCGGATCGTGCATAGCCCACATTCAAGCTTTCAAGTCCCAACCATCATATTGTGACAATCACTATCACCGTACTATCTTTCCCATATGGCAGATCGAAGGCGGGTCCTGGTCGTTGGAGGAGGTCCCTGTGGCCTTGTGACCCTACGAAACCTTCTGGAACGCGGACAGTTCGTTGATGTGCAACTAGTGGAACGGCGAGATAACATCGGAGGAGTTTGGTGAGTCCAATCCCCGTGTATAGCACGTGAAATGGATGAATTTATTGTTATCTGCAAGGTATCACCCCTCAAATTCACAGGGAAAGAGTCAAAACGAACAAAACGATGGTCATCCCGACGGTCGATCTCGCGAGCGTTGGCCGTCGCCGGCGTATCCTGCTTTGATCGGAAACGTGATTCCCGAGTTTCTCTCGTTCTCTCGTTCTCTGGTTCTCCTTTCCCTGCTCCGCCGAGACCGGATCAGCCGTTCCCTACGTTTCACGAGACCTACGATTATCTTGCTGCCTTTGCACGACCTCTGTTCGAAAGTGGAAAGATCAGACTGCATCACGAGGTTATTGACGTCGCAGAGATTGATGTTGGAGAGGGTGGAGGTTGGAAGGTTGTAATGACTGATTGGAGCGAGGGTGGGTTGGGAGCAAGGAAGGAAGAACGATGGGACGCAGTCGTCATCACGACAGTGTGGTACGACAATGCGTATTATCCGAACGTCGAAGGTCTCGACGACGTCAAGCAAACGGGTAGAGTTCGACACGCAAAGACATGGAGGGGCCCAGGTGGCTACGAAGGCAAGGTATGCGAGACAGTGACCATTTCCATCGTGAGACAAGGCAAAGAGTTGCTTTCGAAGACTCTCTGCTTTGTCTCGCGTTGTGGATGGATATTCATGAGAACGATTCCTTATCTTCCCGACAGCGCGTTGTCATCATAGGCAATGCTAATTCAGCCAATGAGATGGCAGCTCAGCTCGCGCCGGTCGCTCAACTTCCCGTCTATCGCTCGGCACGTCGTGTATCTATATTCCCTTCCCTCCCAGATGGCCGTATCGAGGATGTTGGTCCTGTCTTGCGGTACAGCCGGGGTGTAAATGACAAGGTCAATGTCCATCTAGCAGACAGGACCATTGATAACGTTGACTACGTCTTGTTCGGAACTGGGTACTGCCCAGACGTGTCCTACCTCCGGGTCCTAGAACCTCCCACCCCGACTTGTTTCGCTTCGGACTCGGAGAATCTCGAGGCAATGCGTGCCTCACGTTCTCTGGTACCTCTCACCGATGGTTCACGCATCCAACCAGCCCGTGTCCCGTCACTCTATCGACACATACTATATGCTCGTAACACCTCACTGGCGTTCATCGGCGCACTGGTGTCCTTTATACCCTTTGCGATGGCAGACCTTACGAGCACATGGCTCGCCTTGGCGTGGTCACCTCAAAGCCGGATCGACATACCACCCACGGTCGAGGAGAGACTGGCGGACGAACAAGCGCGACTGGACGCACTCCATCAACTCCGGTCCAGGACGGACAAACCGTCCAACCTGGTCTCTTTTCATTTCCTTCAACACAACGAGGTGCCGTACGCCAAGGAGGTGCGGGCAGAGATATCGCAGGCTGCACCGGAACTTGGAGACATTCTCGCTGCGTGGGATGACGAGCAAGACGTGCGGCGTTTCGGGATGTATGCAACCAAGTTGAACAGTCTGTACGCCCTCGCTGGGGTTGAAGATACATAGTAGAAAGGCCAATACCAGTGATTATGTTCGTTCTAGGGTTTCACTTGAAACCTTTGTTTTTTTTTTTTTCGAAAAATGTATCTCACATATTTCTTTTCTTTGGGACAGCGGCTCTTGGGGGAGGAAGGAGACTGCGGCTCACGTAGATGCGACTGTGAAGATGGCCACGGGCGTAGTAGGGGTGCTGGTGATTTGAATCGATATCTGGATCCTAAACGACGATCTCGTGTGCTGGCCTGCGTGTTTTTGTAATTTAATCTTACTTTTAATCCACCAAGGTACAACACACCGCCCCGGACTTTGCGCTGGCTGGCGGCATTCCCTTGCCATGATCGATGATCCGATATCCATCACCCTGCTCAGCTTGAAACAGTACCAAGGTTTGCCGTTGGTAGTAGCTCCGACCTGCTGCCACAAAGCGGTCTAGAACCCCTCCTTGTGGGCGGTTCGCTGTAATGAATTCGAATACAAAGTTGATATGATCACGAGCTCCACCTTTCGTACGTATCCCCCAAGGGTCTGGACTTCTGGGGTCCATTGGTGGATCTTGTTTCCGATGCAACGGCCAACTATAGCCACAAAGCGCCAAAAGATCTCGAATAGTATTAGAGCATAAAAGTAATAGAGTTTATTACATTTTTTTGGGGGTGGGGGGAGGGTGAAACAAAAGATCGAATGATGAACTATGTGTCCAACCTCGAGGCTACTTTATCGTACTATGCACAGTCCTATACGGTAATGGTATCATGAATGGTCACAAAAAAGGGGTACTCTCTGATGCGGGGGATGCAAGACTTGGGAATGAAGTGTTCAACAAGAAAAAGAGAAAAGCGACCAAAAAAACGACAACGAGATCCAACTTTGAATATGAACAAGGGGGCAAAAACCAGCATTTTGCGGAGCGACATGGATAAATACAAGAAAGAAAGAACAAAAAAGACAATATGATTACACCATCGTACAGAAAGCCTGCTCGCGAAAAGAAAGAAAACGAAAGCACATAGACACAGACACAGATACACATACACGCTGCATCACGTCCTGGGGCGGGATATCGCAGTCGTCTGTACGCTCGACAGACCATTCGGAGGTCGCGCTTGCGTCGTCCGCTTCAATTGTTGTTCCATCTTGATTCGCTGCTTCCGGATGTCGTCGTCCTTGAGTTTCACGTTCGCAGCGAGCACGAGCAAGTCGGCTGCAGAAGGGAGACATGCCGGAGGTGGGTGGGCCAGGTGTGCCAACGCAGCTTCTTCCGTCGTCGCTTGCAGAAGCAGATGCCGTACGCAATTGACCACGACCAGGCCGATGCGGAACAAGTACGGTATGCCTACCCAAGTCGTCTCAACTTCGTCGTTTTTTTCTCATAGCACGAGGACTCACCATCGTAAAGAAATATATCCCACACTCGGTGCAAATGGTCCACAGAAAGGCTCCCAACAAACAACGTGGAGAACCTGAATCGCACGTAAGAAACGGTATCCATCTCTGCTTGACAACAACAAGAACTCACCACGGCCGCGTGATGCTCGCAGGAGCGATCGACAATTGCATGTACAATTTCTTCGTCAGAATGGGATCAATGACTTCGAGCGCCCTGCTAAACAGAGTCGCATCGATCTCGACCTGAACCGCGTTCGTCGCAAAGTAGGTACGCAAGTGCGCGTCCATCATCGACGCAAATATCCAAAACGCGTCCTCTTCAGGCGCGAGCAGCAACAAATGACCAGCGATCAATGTCAACCCTAGAACATTCCGAGCCAAGGTCAGTTCTCGATAAGTCAACAGGGCAAGCGAGGGAAACCGTTTACCGCTGCTGTACTGAATGTCCGGAACCATGCTCAGATACGCTTGAAGAAGCGAGACGAGCGGGCCTTGCGCCGTATGCAGCTGCGGCTGATCAGGAAACCCCTCCACCGCATCCTTTGCAATCTCTGCAAACGCAGGGACATGCGGTCGTTTGCACAGCTTGGCATACACCCCAGGCAATGCTCGCGCCTTGCTGTCCGTGAGATGACACCAAACGAGATACCGAACCGACGAAGGCACGCCTTCTTGCAGCAACTTTCTCACTTTCTTGTTCTTCCGTGCTTGCGACGGAGGGACGGCAGGGAACAAGCTCATCCATCTCAGTTCGCGTTGCCGATGCGCATCGATAGACTCGGCAGATTCCGTGGGAGGAGGAGTCGCAGCATGCGTAGGAACCAATGGCGACTTGGGCGCACTCGACACCATCGACGCCCCGTCGCCTAGAATAGGAGATGCATCGGGCTTTCCCGCCGCGTCCACGTCCCGTCCGGTCATCGTCGATTCCTGACTCGCCCGACTCGGCGCTACTTGGGGAATCGAAGGTTTGACAAGCTCGAAATCCATGTCTTGCACCTGCACCGTCTCGTTCTCCCCACTGACCGCCATCGAGGCTACGCTGATCGCGTCGTCCACCTTGTTGTTATTGTTATTGGGCCGCGCGCTGCTCCCTTTTATTCGAAGCGCTGGGAGACTCAGTTTGGTCTTCAGCGGGAAGTCTTGGGTGAGCGGGGACAAACGTGCGCTTTGTGATACCAGTGTCGCCTCGGGGATCGGAGGTGGCGATGTCATCGAGCGCGAGTCGGTCGAGTCGGAACTCTTTCGCATAGATCGCTCGCTCGAGCCGTTCCGAGTCAAAGGTGAAGCAGGCGCATCCAACGATCCCTGCCGGCCTGGCATCTTGAACGTATGTGGTTGTGGTGACGCCCCGGGGTCCGCCGACGACACCGAAGTTGCGCTCGTCATTCCAGACAACCCCGACAAGGGCGACGCGTCCGAACTGCTTGCAAACAGAGAGCTCACGGCCGGACTAGCCAGTGGCCCGTTCTCGGGGCTGATCCGTATGGCGTCGGCAGATTGCGGCGAGTACGTCAGAGGCTCTTGGGTGACGGCTACCTTGAATTGCATGGTCAGAGCAGCAGACGACTTGATGATAGGAGAATCAAGAGAATGGTCGTCCGGCTCGGGGTCCATGTTGCTGACTTGTAGAACGAGCGGCACCGGCGCACGTCGAGACATCAACGCAGCTGGGATCGGAGCCGCGTTGCGGGGTGGCCCCGCAGTAACGCTGGCAACACGCTGCACCTTGATCGCAGGCTCTTCCTGACTACACAATCCGGTTCGTCATGAGCATTCCCATTCGAGAACACAAAGGACTGAACTGACCTTCTATCCGGCAAAGCACCAACAGCCACCTGGGCACCAAACGATGAAAACGATCTTGATCGCGGACGAGCAGCGCCAACCTGGGGTACGAATCTTTCCCGCGGGATTGGCATAGACGGCGCCGACAACGGCGGGTTGAGATCGTTGTCCTGCTGAACACCACCGGCACCAGAAACCGTCGTGGCCGACCGTCTCGGCACCTGCACCGTTCCCAGATCACCACCAGCACTTCCACCCTCGACCAGAAGTACGCCATCCCCACCTCTACGTACAGGCACAGAAACAGTCGCTGCTCTCGTTGGCATCATCATGTTCACCGGATACGGCGCCCGCCTCCCACCCCCGACCATTCTCGTCTGCATATGCTCGGGAGACATGACGGGCAGCGCCGGAAACGGGTCCAGCGAAAACAGAATCGGTACAGGCCCCGTGCTCGCGCTCAAGTCGGGTTGACATCGCGCGAACAACGTTACTGGCAGTCGCCTCGCCGTCGGCAGCGCCCCAACGGAAAGACTGCGAAGCTGGTGGAGGATATGTATCGAAAAAAAAGTCGTGCCGGGAGGCGTGGCGGGGAACTGGCGCGTGGACGATGGGTACGCATACGCCTGAGAGGTCATCCGTCCGTACATGGGCCCCGCCGACGGACTCTGCTGAACGACCTTGGGCGCGTTTGGGTGCGGGAGGAACATGGAAGTTCGCGCAAAAGGGTGAGGTGGATTGTCTCCGCTGGGCTGCGGACGTGGCCTTAAAAAAGCGCTCTTCTCCGCGTCTTCGGACGAATCAGTTGCACCTTCAAGCCGCGCGGGGTCCGTGGTGACCATCTTTTCAGCCACATTGGTGCTTAGCTTGGGTGATGTCAGCTGGGGAGATGTTACCTCCGTTGCCAAGACGGGACCGTTGACGGTGATATTGATGCCGGTTACCTTCCTCGCGCCATCATCCACGGCGACTGACACTGGCTCCTCGCTTGACGATGAACCGACTGTGGTAATTGGTACGACAAGGAACGGGTTGGCAGGGTCAGACGACAGCGGATGATCGACAGCATCCATCCTCTCCCTCAACGGAGACGACATCCCTCCACCGTCAGCCTGCGACTTGAGCGGTCCCTCAACAGATGACAGAGTCGACTGACCCGATCGATTGCTATATCTCCGCAAATGATCTTGGTCAGATCCATCTTCAAAATCCGTGAACCTCGACGAATGCGGCGATCCAAACCTCGTATGCAACAGCGGCGATGGTGTCATGTTTGCGTTCATGGACGTAAGCCGCAGGACATCGACTTCTTGACTTCTTCCGTCGTCTTCCTCCGCTACGTCGACCAGCTCGATGTTCAGTCCGACCTCCCCAGCGAGTTCTTCGGTCGATCCATGTACGACTTGCAGCTCTCGCTCTCCGTGATTGTCGCCGCCTTGGGTGTACCCATCGTGAACGATCCTCAGCCGCGATTCCGTCCGAACAGGAACGTGCATCGGGACGGCAGGGAATTGGGCAGTCAGCGGTAACGTATGTATCGCATGGGTCGAATCATCCGACGCCGTCCGCGTCAACGAAGGCCGCGAGGACATCGAGACAGATATGGCACTCGATGTACTCTCCGAACTAGGCCGATCGGGTGGAATTGGCATGGGAGGCGCATTCGCGCGGGCTTTCGACGACGCCTTGGAGACGCCCGAAGCTTTGGATGTGATCGAGAGGTGCTTGGACCCCATGGAGTAGCGCGAATAGCGGTAGTCGTCGTAGATGTCGTCCCAGTAAGCACCTTCGTCTCCGTCTTCATCTTCGTCTTCTTCACCTCCGTCCCCGTCTTCCCCTTCCCCTACTCGATGATGCCCATTCGGACTTTTGACACTGACAGGTGAGGTAGGTGTATAGCGCGTCCACGCCAAAGCCGTTGTGCTCCCGTTGGAACCCGCCCCTACGTCAGCCACTCGGTCCGTTTTCGCCTGTCGTGTATCATCTTCGCTATCTTCATCCTCATCGCTATCCAGGTCACCCATCAATGACAACCCGATTCCCACTTCACCATCCGAATGAACTTCCTCATCCTCTTTCCCCTTCTTCACATCCCCCACCTCCTCGTTCCCACTCTTCCTCGACACCTCATTGCTCTCATTCTCAACAAGACCAAGTACGCGCTCCCCTTCGTCCTCCGAAGCCTCTGTCTCATCGTCCAACTGTCGACGGAACGCATCAAATGTGGACAAACGCGTTGTCTTCCCTTCTTCTACATCCGCCCATACCCCGTCTCGGTCCCCACCTCTGCGATCCCATCTGCATCGCGCCGCCGGCGCAGGTCATCCGCATACAACGTTGCCGACGTCGACGATGGAAGCGATGACGAAAGCACCGTCAGCGGGGACATGCGACCGTTTTCAGCTGCTGCGACAGCGGTGCCTATCGCGGAGACAACCGTGGTGGAAGGCGAAGGAAGTGACACAGAGGGAAACGCGGGAGAAGACAATGCCGCGGCAGGCAGAGGCGGGAGCGGCGAACTCGGGGGTGGCGACATAGGCGCGCTGCCAGTGCTATGGGGCGATGACGGGATGGATGGTATCCGCACATTTGGAGAGGTAGGTGCATTGTGTTCCGTGTAGGGACTTGTCAGGGTTGATGGATTAGAACTGTTGGAACCCGATCCTGACGCAAACACGTATTGGGAGTGGGCATCAGGACCGAACGTTTTTCCAAAACGAAAGCCAGGCGACAGTGAACCTGGAAACGTAAAGACGCGCGAGGCAAGGTGAGCGATGACAGAATATTACGACATTGAACAAGCGACAGACCTGGAAAACCAGGAGAACGCCGTCCAGGCGTCAAGGAGCCCGGTAAACCAGGTGACAGCGATGTAGGGATGCCAAGAGATGGTGAAATTAGAGGTCGCGGCAAGGAAGAGGTAGGCTTTCCAAGAGACAGTGGACTAGACAACGCAGGAGAAACGGAAGCCGCCCGCACAACTTCCGCAGGGACAATGGGAGGCACGGGAAGTGGCGATGATGGAGGACGACCGGGCGATGGCGACGATTTGGGTATTTTGGACACTCGTAGAGGCGCAACCACTGGAGAGGTTGGACCATTCGTATCACCACCCATTTTCAAGGGTGGCGGAGCGAGTACAAAGTTAGTTTGCGTTCCCGTAGGTATGCCAAACTTGTTCATGTCAAATTGCTTAGCCTCCAGGTCTGAGATAGACTTGACCGATCCAAATGAACCGGTAGACGCGGAGCCGTGCGTCGGCGTAGATGCAATGGATGTATCCGAAGTTGACGTTGATGCTGATGATATTGAAGTTGACTTTGATGCTGAAGCGGAGAAAATCGTATGCGAGGCAGACATTGAGACTGAAGCTGTCGTCGAGGGTAACGCGTTGGACATTGAAATAGACGAAGATGCCGGCTTGTGAGAACCCGAAAAGGCTTGGTCGACGTTGCCGTGATCAGGTTCTTCAGGGACGACCTTCTCTGTCTCATCTGAACCGATTGAGTGTATCGACCCGTTTCTGGATCTTGTCCGGTCCAAAGCATCGTTTGTAGTACTCGATGCCTCCGAATAGATGGATGTGACTGAGAAAACGGATGCACCCGAGGTTGAACCGACCATCTGTGGGGATTTGGCATGTGCAGATTTAGTACCGGATGCACGACCAAGATCCTTGACGGGTGGGGTATGCAAAGTATCTGCCATCGCGGTTGTGCGAGAGTTGGGTGCCTGATCCTCAGAGGAGCGCGAATACGAAGTTGCGTAGGATTGCGTGTGTGTATGCGACTTGTGATGGGAGGGTGAGGGCGTCCGTTTTGTCCTAGACTGTGAGCCTGGAATAGATGGAGATTCAGGAGAATATTGTGAACTTTCTGCAGGGAGTTCTGGTCTGCCCCCGTCGACCAAGGAAATAGACACCCTACTCTCGGACCTGCTGGCTCCGACGGTGACGCTGCCTCTCTTTGCCATGACAGGCTTCTTCAACTTGCCATGAAACCGGACGTCTTTTCCAGAAAATCGACCAACGACACCCTCGCAGTGACCCTAGTGTGGAACAGGTACGTGAGCGCTGAGTGAATGCGCCGCGGAAGCGGAGCGAGGAAGAATCGTAGGCAGCTCACAAGATAAACGCCATGTTCGGGTAATTGCATTAACACCGTGATCTCATCGTCCTGTAAAAATGAGATCAGTTCGGCAAACAAGAATCGAGAGCTTCTTCTGCAAGCGCCCAACCGGAACGAACTCCCGTGAGCATGACATCGCAAGCCATCCCAGTGTCATAATCTGATTAAGACCTCCATGATAATCCATGTTAGATAGTGGTCTCAGTAGAGCCACCAACCAAAGGAGAATTATGGCCGACAAGAAGCGCCACGGATCAAGTGATCTGCAACGTTATTCTCATCCATCAATTTCACGGGAGAACCACGTCATGGGAGAACGCTCGCTGTTCGGTATGCCCGCTGTTCGGTATATGGTACGAGTGAAGTTGAACTTGCCTTGAGAAACATGAGGTCTTCACCCATCTCGCGGGCGATGCAATCCACGATCGCGGTGCACTTTCCAATGCCACCCTTTGCTGCGAATCGAGTCCAACGGGCTAGTTCAGTTGCGTCCATGATGCGGGCGAATGCTGGTACGCGAGGGACGTTGAAATGGGAGACCGTTGAGGTGAGAAGACGGTGAGTTTGGCGGAAAGCCTGGCAGACGAGAGAAGGGGAAGCTCGCTGTGGATGTTCTTCTTCACACCAAGTAGTGAAAATCAGTGAACGTTGAGACGAAGAAACGCAAAAAGATGGGCGGGGACCTCAAACGAGGTCGTTTACGTTATGAAAAAAGATCGTTACATACTCACCACAAGGAAAGGAACGGTAGCGAACTCGGCAAACATTCTCAGCCACGTGCGCACTCCCGCCAAGTCATATTTACTCTGTGCCACGAATATTGAATGCCCATGAGACTCCCTCGGTCGCGGACAACTGACACTTATTCCAGGTCTGTTGCACGCCACATTGTACAAGAAACACATGAACGCAATCATGATGCTGGCGAGTGCCTCGCCCTGTCACCGCCTACCCATTTCAACAACTTCAAGCCACCATCACCATCCAACCCCCGTGACGGCCGCATCTCCTTGTGATTTGCCGATTCGGCGCTAACTAAATTGACGTCGACGTTACGTAACAGCAAGTTCTCCAAGTTCCCGATCGACTTCAAGTTATTGGCATGTCGCTGCAGGACTCGGCGCAGCGCCGTCCTCTGCATACCATGAACCTTCGACCACAAAATCGAGCTCCAGGCGTCGAATTTCAAACCTCCAATGCATCGGACAATAACTTATATGTCCTGAGTCCTCGGATCTCTACCGCACCATCTAACTCGGTGGCTCTTGTTTTCATTGTCAGTGTGTACGCAGCATTTGCATGCAATGTTACCCAGGACGAACACACACGCTCGAAGCACTGATTTAAAGGCTGGTTCATGGACGTACTCGTGGCGCAGTTGTAGACCGCCGATCCCACAGGTAACACAGAAATACTGTATACGTTAAGTCCAATTGACTCCCCTACCTTGAAAAATCTATGGCCACTGCGGCACAACGTGAGTCCAGTGGCAAGATGGCTCAGTTTCATCTCGATCGAGAGATTAACGACTATAGATTTCTAGATTTGAATGCCTCATGCCCCACATCTACTGTGGCTAGTTCCCGGCATGATGGAACGTGAACAACAAAATGATGGTGGGTACCACACGTTCTATACTGATCGCAGGTAACACTGCCAAATGTATGCGAAGAGATTGCGAAGAGATCCCATAACAAACACTCATACAATGCGATGCGGCTGAGGCTGTACATAGCCGAAATCCACCGCTTCTATTCTTCTACTGGTCACCGGTTCGAGTCCGGCAATCGCTCGAACATTATCCCTGTCATGCCCCGGGCCCCGGGGAGGTTCCCTCAAACCCGGTGATCTGCTCGGCATGGCACAGAATTTAGGTCAACCCGCGATGGGTCCAGGTTACGTGTGTGGACAAGAGAAACCACATATAAAGCTTCCCGGAAGACATGCCATAGTTCGCCAGCTCTGAGCATGTCACTCTCCAAGATCCTTATCCTCCTCCCATCCGTGTGGCTCTTCAATGTATCCTTCATCCCCCCTAATCCTCCGCCGGACGAATCCGAGCGTGTGCGTGGTCCCTTTTACGAACACATAGTTCCAACAGTCTCCCCGGTCGTATACAGGGTATGATCTTCTAGCCCCAGATGATTCGTTGTATTAAAACAAAAGCTGACCGGCGTCCGAATGCCGTAGGTGTGTGCATCCCTTCCTTGCATTGCTGAGGTGGCCGTCATACTCGCCGACCGTTATCCCTCCTGGCTCTCGTTCGAGGTACTATCCCGACTGGTCCTCTCTGGACAACTCCCCAATGCGTTCATCGACCGCTACTTTTTATCCGGGTGCATGCTGGTCATCCTCGGCAGTCTCGGGCGCATATGGTGCTTCCGCACCCTAAAGCATAATTTTACGTACGAGCTGTCAGTGCGCAAGGACCACACCCTCGTGACAACTGGGCCTTACGCAATCGTTCGGCACCCGAGTTACCTGAACGCCGCACTGAGTGCCCTCGGCCTCATGCTCGTGATCACCGGCCCAGGCTCGTTCGCGCGGTGCTGTGGCTGGCTCGGAACAACCTTTGGCAAGCTGTTTGTTGGTGCGTTGGCTGGGCTGATCATACTGCTGTGGTTGGTCGCGTGTTCGCGGTGCCGGAGAGAGGACGCGTTGCTGAGGGAGCGCTTCCGGGAGGAATGGGACCAATATTCGCGGGTGGTGAGATATTGGATGATCCCTGGTGTGCTCTAGTCACCAGGATTGTGGTGCAAGGAGGCCGGGGAAGAGTTGGGGGTTGTGCTATTTCGGACAGTGCTGTGCGTTATATTCGGGTAGAGGTCGCCCACTGTTTGCCGGGTACCAGGATCGAGGAGGCCGGGACGTATAAGGGAAGAGTTAGGGGCTTGTGCTATTTCAGTGGACGGTGCTGTGCGTAGAGGCGACCATTTTCCGGGTACCTATCGGATGGATTGAACGATGCGTACCGGTACATGTCAGCGGTTGCAGTTCATACTTTGAGGACCTTGCTACTGTATCCACTGATTCCTTTCCACAAACTCGAGACGGCGTGTCACACTTCAGCTAATTTTTTTGGATTATGTACCTAAGTCCATCTTGTCTCACTGAAGGTTTGGAGAACGGTGCTCGGACAGAGGGCGCTAGGGTCGATGTCCGGAAATTGGTGAACCCCGGGCGACCGTATCGCCCCCACTCTCGCGCTGAAATTATCGTTTCGAATAGGAAAAAGTGGGAGGTGTACTAACATCCGACTAAGATATTTTTGACTGTCTCTTCTGTAGAGTCCGCGACGGTCGAATTCATTCTCGACTGTCGCGGACTTTACAGGTTTGGCCACCCCCTCAAGTCCCCGGGCCCCGGTCGACCACACAAGAACACCATCGACTTTCAGTCTGGTAGTGCCAAGTACTCGAATTAAAAATTCATCGTTATTCCGAGTTAAGAAAAACCACCGCTTGTGAGACGACAGCGGACGAGGCGCTTCGGCCGAGTCTAGGGGAACTTTCGGCGGCTTCCGCGGTGATGCCGCCGCGTCGGATGATACCGTTCGAGCCCAATGGCTTCCTCGCGAGGAAGCCGAGCGCGCTGACTCTGCTCCGCCCTGGCATGAGGTGTCAGAATCCGTCCACGAGGACGATGAGAGCCACCAACCTAGATAAAAACTCGCGGTATCACCGGGGAACGTCCCCATCGTTTCCTGGTGATTACCGCGAGGAACTGGTTGATCCCCAAGCAAAGGAGCTTTGCAGCCTAGGTACAGGACCTTGGTCTTGCCTAGTGTATCTACTGGCTTAACCGCCCTCGAGTATGAGCGCCGGAAGGCAATAAAAAGGGCTAGGAAAAGCCTTACCCAGCTGTTACACGGAGATAACAATCACAGACGGGGTTAAGAGAAATGACGATTGACTGAGGGAAAGTACAGAGTAGTGATGCGCCATTTTATAATCTAAAGCCTTGTCCGTCTCCTCAACTGAGCCGAGGCCAACCGTTTACTTGCATGCGTTTCCCATACAACTTGGCAGATGGTCGCCTTGACCTTTTGCAGTTGGGGCCTAATCATATGCTCCGTCACAAACGGCGGCTCCGTGTAAATAACTGTCAGATCCAAATACATGCTAGTACTACCTTGTCACCTCGACCATGTTGTCATACGTGCAAAAGAAATATGTAGTAGAAAAAAAGAGAAACCGTCATAACAAAAAAAGAAAGACTGTCAGGAATGTGAACGCAGAGATTAAAGGTATATTATGAACAGAGAGAGAGAGAGAGAGAATGTGGTTCTTTGAGTCAGTTTCTTCGCATCTGTCAAAGCACTTTTCGTTCATCCTGAACTCGCACCTTCCCCGCTCCCCCGCCTCGTTGGCTCCCCCCCGAACGCATACGTGGGTCCAACTCGGCCCCTTCGAACACTCCATCCAAACACGTACTCTTCAAACATGTTATCCTCCTCGACTGGAATCCGATCTGCCATGCCCATCGGCCGAGATTCCAATGTGGACGACGCCAAAGAAGATGAAGACGACGACGACGAACGCGACGCCTCCACGCTGAACAACGCATCGTACATCCGCCTGTTCCTCCAGTCCCGCGGAGGCTCTGACACATTCGGAATTACTGGCGTGGGCCCGTTTTCGTGTCCTCGAGTGTCTAGGTTCGACTGTTGCGTTGCAGGCGGCGCCGGCGCAGAGCCACCCACAACAACAAACGTGCCAGAAGACGGCGGTACGAATGAAAATGTGTTCTCTCTTCGCTGGTTCGTTGGTGGGTCGAGAAACGACCCGGTCCCTGATCCTGCGACTCCTGCCGTCGGACGACGACCACTTGCCTCAGGCCTCGAACCAACTTCATCGACGATCATGTTCAAGCTCAAGCTTGTATGTGCGTTTGCATCTGGCCCATGTCCACGCAATGACGTAAACCCAAACGGACGCACACCGGCCCCATCCGACCCTCCCGATCCGGCGCCAGCCGTCGGACGCGACAGGGGCGGTCCGGCTTGACTCATAGGCGGTACGCGGTGACGGTAAGCGGTATCATGTGGAGGAGGAAACGGAATGTACGCGTCACGGTGGTCGTGCGCTTGTGGCTGCTGCTGCTGCTGCTGTGACTCCCGCGGTTGTAGGCGTTGTTGCTGAGCCCGTAGACGCTCGAGGAACACGCTCCGGGGGTCGCGTGCTGGGGGTTGAGAAGTCTGAGAGGATGACCCAGGTTCTCTTCCATCGTTCATCAACCGGTCAAATACCATCGCCGCAAACGACGATGGTCTTCCATTATTCGACTGCGGGTTTGTCACCGGGGGCCGGCCACTCAGACCGTTCCCATTATTCGCGGTGTGGTTCGTCTGAGGCAGATCACGGTGGGTACGTCTCCGGGCGGGGGCTGGTTTGGGAGACGCCTGGACTTTTTCGCGACAGACAGGACAGGTATTGGCTGTCCTCAGCCATTGCTGTACAGACAATGGCGCTCAGCAACCCCACGAATGACGTAAATATCCAAATAACACTTGCCTCTAAACAACTCTTGTGCAACCAGTGCGTACACTCTACTAGCTTGGTGACGATGTCCGAAGGCTCATACTGTTCAGAAACACGGCTGTCAGGTAATGCGCCTCATGACTAGACGAGACGGTAGTACTCACGTCGTCCAAGCATATTGGACACCTCGTCTCGCTGTCGGCCCTTTTCCATTCCTTGAACGTACCACTTGGAAGGGATGTAATCACATCCTCTGGCGTCGCTTTAGACCGAACCTCGCCTAGCATGCTCGACAGCGATAAGAGTGCCTCGTAGGAATCGTCAAACAGCTCGTCCGGCTAAAAGACGACAACCATGAGCGCCATCCAAACCAAGACCTCAAGAGGCGGCATCGAAAACATGACGTACCACGTAATCGCCAGGATTCCCCCTCCTTCCAATCGCTCTCAACATAGCAGGTCTGAAGACACGCACACCTTCCCCACCCCTATCCAACTGTAACCTTTGTCGCAGTGTCCGTAAACGCGAGCGCTGCTCGCTTGACGTATCGGAAACCTCGCCTCGCGCAGAGCCGCTTACGGGTGCAGGCGGGGCGAACGCGTTGCGGGGACCAGACGACGCACGCCAGGGTGGGTCTCGTGCCACCACCGGGGGCTCTGCAGCACCCGCGTTCATAGCCCAGTGTGGTGGTGGACCAGACACACTACGTGCGTCCGGGCGTGTCTCCTGCTCAAGCACGTTTGCGCTCCCAAACACGGATGACGGCCCCCTCCTGTGTTGTTCCGCCACTTGTGGACGAGCCCCAATCGGATGGGGAGGCGACCGTTGCCGCGATGTCGACGACGAGTCCACAGCGTTCGAGGACGACTGGGGATTAGCGAATCGCGCAAGGCGAGAACGTAGGGAACCTCCAAGCCCAAGCGAACTCCTCCTGTTTTCTCCCACAACTTCGGTCGCGGGATGAGTTCCGCTCCCATTCCCATTCGCACTCCGAGGACCACCGTCGTTCGAACTCGATGTCAGCGAATGATTCTGGTGAGCAAGATGTTGTGGATGGTATGGTTGCCTGTTCCCGGTCGAGACATTTCGACGCCCGTCCTCGCTTGAACGGTAGAAACTTTCCAGGATCCTTGCTGGCAGGAACCGATCGCGCTCCGCTCTTTCCGGGGGTGCGGGCCGATTGTTGTTCTCATATGAGGTTGGTCTCGTTGATCTAGGAGGTACTGGTGGTGTGGGCCGAGCAAACATCATCGTGTTCCGGTTGGGATTTTGAGAACGTCCCTGAGACTCGTGGCCGCCCCTACGCAGAACAGAGAAGCTAGAGAGAGGACTCATATTACGTGCTGGCGGAGTATAGTCGGGTGGAGGCGTGTGCCTGAAAGATCAGAGTCAGCGCCCTGCGATAACACCACGCTGTATCAGTGTCTCACCCGGCATAACGTAGACGCTAAGTGAAACAGCTGTCAGAGTAGGATCATCGTCACATCGAAGAAATACGCACTTGTTCCACAAAGTCATCCAAATCCATGTCACTTCCACTGTCCTCAAAACTGAGTCCTGAAGCACCCCGAGACTCCGGGGGAATAACAAAGGGTGGTATAGATCCATTCGGGGGAAACGAAGTCTGGTCCCCTTCGGCATTCCTTCTCAGCGAGTCCCTGAACAACCCCGATTGGAAGGAGGACAAATTGAGATTGCTGTACGAATATTGGTGATTGTTGTTCGTCGTCGCCGCCGCCGCCGTTACGGCGAGATTCGGGGTCGTGGTGTTTAGCCCCGTCCCATATTGGGCCAAAGATGGTCGAGAGGATATACCTACCACATCCGAAGCAGACACAGGAGGGTAGGGAAACCCTTCTCCCGACGAGCTTGTCGAGACTAGACTTGACCCAGAAGGAAAACCCCTACCTCGAACAACATGACTCGACTGCTCTCTCTGACGTCCTCGTTCCCTTTCCCTTTCCCACTCCCACTCTCTTTCTCGCTGTCGCTCCCGTTCCCGCTGTTGTCTCCCTCGTTCTTCTACCGTCGGTGTATCCCAATCAAACAGCCAATCATCAGCCCTTCCCTCCCTTCCGACCTGCGTCTCCGCAAGGAACTCCGATAAAGAACGCTGCAGTGACGACGACGTCGACGACCCTATCCTGTTCGTGGTCGGCGGCGGGAAATGCGAGCTTGTCGTAGTCCCTGGCAGACTTTCCAGACTTGGCCTCAGCACCGGTGACCCGATGCCCAAATCATGACCACTCTCGCGCTCGCCCCGCGAGCTGCCTGACCACCGACTGTCCGACTCGTCTTCCGCATCAAAGCTTGATCGACGAAGCCGCGTGCGAAAGCGCTCCATAGCAAGGGCCTGTCGTCGCTCCGATGCGCTTTCCGACATGAGTGAGTTGGACGATGGGATGGATGACCAAGAGGAATGGTGTCGGGTGTGGACGTCCTGAGGGGCCTGGTTGGCGTTGAGTGCACTCGTGGTGGGTGCAGGGCCTCTCGACCTGTCATGGCTTCCTAGTACACGTGGGGGCACCGGATCTGTTAGTCGGAAGTATTACTCAATTTGCGAGCCTAAGCTCTTCATGGCGGCAAACACACCTGCAATAGAGGGATATCGGGACGTGGTATTTTCTCGCACGCTTGATGGCCTGTTTCGGTCCTGAGGTGATTCGCCGATGTCAAAGACATCGAACACAGAGCGAACGGGTTCCCGTTCAACGGAATGCTCCCTGATGACTCTAATGTGATCACCAAGCCGAGTCTGCGACGACAGCCCTGCTAACCAAAAAGTGAGAAAATATGTGAATACGGAGAAGCCCAGACTTTACGTGGATGCTCGCCAAGATGATCTTGCGTACGAGAGGAGGTATCATGATCCAGAATCGGGATGGGAGCTTCGACGTCCCTCCTGTGCGGTCGGCCATTGTCGGGATCTCTATCGACATGATATCTGAGAAGGACATCATCGACATCAACGGATGGTGGCGTGGTCGACAAGGGATCGGAGGAAAACACCAGCGGAGACATGCTCCTGCGTCCGCGTCTTATACGAGAATCGAAACTGGATCCAGAAGACTCGACAGAAACAGAGGATCTGGCGCCGGCTGGTCGCATGAAAGCGGATGTAGAGCTGGAAGATGTGGCATCCCCTACATACTCGAGCATGGTATGTGATGATGAACCACTAGTATAAGGAGGACGGGGTGGAAGGGCGTATCGAGGGACATTACTATATGTGGGAAGGAACGATGCTGAAGGGAGACTAGCGGATGCAGTTGAGGTTGCTACTGGTCCATTGGCGATATCTGCGTGGAACAAAGGGGAAGCGTTAGCCGATTCTGATTGTTCTAGACACACGGCATCCTGACCGTTGAAAGATGCAAAGGTGGATAATGGATCGAGGGTCTGGTTCGGTGCCACAGCTACGGTGGATGCGGCAGAGCCCGTAATAGTGGGAGAAGGTAGGGCGGAACTGCCATTAGAAATAAAGTTCGACGACGTGGGATGCCAATGGTCGTTTGAAGGGCGTGGATCTCCGTCAACGGAAGGACCCAGGGGTGGCGGTGGTGGGGAACGTGTACCTGCGAGGGAAGTGCGGAGAGCCGCGATTTGGCGGTCGAACTCTGCGAAACGTTGGAGGGAAGTGCGAAGAGTGTCTTCTGGTGTGGGAGGAGTGGGGATATGAGTACGTTGGGGAATCGGAAGATGCAAATCGGACATGTGGACATCTTGAGTGGCACTAAAGGGGAGCGACGGTGCCAGAGGACGGACTGGGCAATCTACGGTGTTCGCAGGCAATGCGGACGGACCATCGGAAGAGACATCGCTGCGTGAGCTGGATTGTGCGGTGTTGTAGCCACTGGAGGAAGACGGATTGGAGTCATCTGTGCTGGTAGAACTTGTACTACGAGCTCTCTTATTCTTATTTCTTGCTTGTGGGGTTTGAGAAGCTGTTGAAGGGGTGAAACGATGGTTGTTTGAGGTTGACGAGGTGCCACTGGCGTTGGTGGGCATGGAAGAGTCAGGATCTGAATCATACCCGCCACACTCTTCAAACCGGCGCTTTCCATGCGAGTGCACGGCGACACGATGCAGATGAGGAGGCGGATGGAAGCCCGAGGACGACATCCAGCGCTGGCGATGGTGGTACAAGAGAAAGGAACGAAAGTGGGCCTTTTTTATTTTATTTTCTTGTTGTTGTCTCCCACTCTACTTCAAAAGACATATCTAGGTACATGTGGACATCACTGTGGACATCGTGCGCGGTGGGCGTGTACCACCCGCGGTCCCACCGGGGCTATAAACAGCGGCCGTCCGTCGGCGTGCGAGGTGACAGCGGCGACGCTGTCATTGCTGTTGGCACCGCCCGTATCTCGCTCGGTCCGGGTCCCATCGGCCCCGTCACCTCTGGTAAGCGACGAATCTCCGCCTTGGAGACTCTCTGCATCTCTTCCATGCCCGTTTCATGCGTTCGTTTCATTCTCTGTGTCCTCGTCAGCAAGCCCTTTCGTCATCAGCGTAGATCGGTTTACCTCCGCACTCCACAGGGACGTGCAGCTCAGAACTGCCCCGTCCCAATCATCACGCCCAACACGGTCATCACCATGATCCCCACACCCCAGCCAATTCCCCTTCCCAGTGGCCACGCTGTAATATTCATCACCATACCCCCACTCTCACTCTGCATTTGAAAACCAGTCTTCGTGTCGATCCGTATGGTCGTATTCTCGAGGGACACTACTGCGAACGGCCAGTCACCACCAATGTGAATATGGGTGATTCCGATCACCTACCCTGCATGTACCATTTCGATCCGCTTACGCCCGCAAGTATGACTCCTGTCCCAGTTTGGCTTGCGCTCAACGTTTCGATATATTCCACCCTTGTCGGTGAAGGCAGCTCGTCAACTCCAGGTTCGCTATTTTGTCCTCTAGTGAGCCATCATCAAATGACGTGCGTTTTAGCGTTTATTTGACCTGTCAGCTCCACGCACGTACGATAGAGTCTGCCTGCATGAAATATTGACCCTGGAGTCGTGTGTCTCCGTAGGTGTCGGTGCAGCTGACGTCACCGTAAGTCCAGTGATGACAAGAACGGACACTAATGGCCAAAAGGTTCTCATAATGGGTTAGAGTGAATGACAAGCTGACGATGTCTCATAGCTAACGTCGGGTCCCCGTTCTTGATAAACCTCGATGATACTGATGCTTGGGATTAGGCGTATGTGCATGACAAAATGCCAACCTGTATGCTGGGATGGCAGCACACTACTAACAGTTGGCTCATACGTGTCAAATTCGTACAGCAAGTTATAGATCGATTCGGTGTCGTTCGGTCCGATTATGTATAGACCATTACATTTTCACCACGTCATGCGGATTCCTTCGGCGTTCTGGAGAAGGAGCTTACGCATTCGAGTCACCATCCTATTCGGATCTTCGAAAATAGCAACTAGCCGTGGCACTCGAGTTGGGCGGATGCTGTAGTGTGATGCACGGCATCAGCATCTGGTGAGGAATACCCTCGTTCCAGTGTTCGTGGTTCTTTTCAGCTCCGAGCGCTTCGTCTCATGCTGTATAACAGCCAGCTCATATATTTCGGTTGACAGAATTCAACCGATCCACCACAAACAATGCAACGAACTCATTTACGCAGATCAGTGGCAGAGGGTGGTGCACCTGCGCCGCCCGTATCTCTCGGGGTCCTGTACACATGTGCTTCTTATCTTTCCGTCATCGCGCCGCTCGCTCGTAGTTTCGAGCCTAGATCCACTCCACGACCCTCATACACTGATGTGACATGATTCACGTGTATCATGAGGTGAGGCACACCAAGCTCCAACACTCGAGGCGGTTGGTGGTGGCAAACTTGAAGGACGTAGTGTATCCCATTTCCCCTCCACCAAGACATTCGTGGAACCAATAGCAAACAATGAGGGCATGATGGGCCAGGGTACTTTTGCAAGGTCCGGATCGCGTATTAATTCATTCTTCCTGGGACTGCCACCCAGATTGTGGCCTCATTTTTGGTACGGCCTCCGACCAGGCAGCCGAGTTAATTGCGCGTCGCATTCGGACCGCACAGCAAATACTATGTATGGCAGCGGTACGTGATCAAAGTTCATCCAATTATCGATGTCTTGGGTTTCGTCCTACAAATTACAATGGCTTCCCCCTCACAAGTACGTGATCAAAGTTCATCCAATTAATGATATCTTGGGTGTCGTCCTACAATGGTTTCTACCTTCCAATTACTATGTATGGTCTCCGATGGTTTACGTGAAGCGGAATGGAAGCTGACAGTTAATAGTGTTTGAGCTGCTCCACTAGAGCAGGTTCATTGATTCATTCACTGCTGAACGTTGATCCGTCGGTTGCATGAGAACCACATCCATATTCCTCGCTTGCACGAACACAACAGCTACCCAAAGTCTGCAGAGCTTTCGCTAAGCTGGTTGCGAAGATACCATCGTGATGTCTTTCCCCCAATTATTAAGCGCGGTGTTTGTAACCAATTTTCGCTGCTTGTCACCATGATTGTGCAGGCCAAGCTCGCTGTCGCGCTTTCCTTTAGTCATCCCGGTGTTCGGGATGACATGATCACCCCAATGGAGATTCATCAGCACGATTCTCTAACAAATGTGCTTACAATCGACACGAGTCTCGGGTTGCCCGAAACATGCCGGATCGCCACGTGTGAACCAGTGAGGGGGTGCAATGATTACCCAGAAGGAGATTTCGAACACGGACACGGGTCCACATGCTATCCCGAGTAGCTGGATGAAAAGCTTGCGATTAGCTTAGTATAGTCATTCGCTAATCGCAAGTCCATCGTATCCAGAGACTGGGGTCATTCAAGTTAGCTTTGGCCGGTCAATGCAGAAGCCGATGGTACTTGTGTGGCTGAAAGTGATAGAAGCATTGTTCGGGTCCTTTACGTCGCTCAACCAAGTTCTCGTGGCGGCGACCGACTTGATCTCGCGATATATCAACAATGTAGCAGTATAGCTTGGTCATTGGCGACGACTGTTCAAGATGGTACTGAATCCTTACAGACATGACAGATGGGCATCTTGATTGTGAATGTCGCTACGATGAACCATTGGCTTGAAACATCGGGTCAAAGACTACGATCACATACGAAAGTTGCCACAAACCGACGTGCAAACTGTTAAAGATACTCAACTGAAAACGTTCCTCGACATCTGAATCCCAATGATATGCTTCTGTACTGTGAGTTTCACAAAGGCCTCAGGGAACGATGTCATAGTTTGGTGACGTGCAGATAATTGAATCCTATCCAGTCGCTGGGTAGGATGTCATTATCTGCATCAATTGTGTGTTCATGGGGGGGTTTGAGAAGATCGTGGGAATTTTCGTTTTTGGGATGAGCGACAACATAGATCGTGGGAATTATTGCTTCACTCAAATTCGTTCTGCTCTCATAGAGATCGCAAATTCTCGTGGACTCGCTCTAAACTTACCGGGAACTCCTGGAACATGATTAAAAGCTAAGATTACGTCCACCTGCAGCATATTTCTAGAGGCTCCTCCTACCATGAGTCGCCGTCGTAAAATCACTCTGATCGAGTACTAGCGAGAAGTATGGTTGTTCAACGTTCAACGTTCAATTCTTAACCGCTGAGAGCGTTTTCTAGACATGGACTTTGTTTTGCACTCCGCAATCACTATCAAATCTATGTGCATGTGAACACGAAGGTTATTTGTGGCGATCTGAACTCTCCTTATAACCCGCTTCCCTTGTACCAGCATAGGACGTTGAAACGATGTCTCAAACTGCACCCTACGGTCAATGGGAATCTCCCATAACCCCCGAGTCCGTCGTACAAGGCGTGAGTCCAATCGCTTTGTCTTATAGGAACATATTGGTGACGGGACAACTTCAGAACATCTCATTCACTGATATCTTTGTCGACCCCACGACCGACAGAATATACCACACAGAAGTCCGTCCAGAAGACAAAGCCCGCTGTGTGATTGTAGACACACTCGCAAGGCAGGATATCATACCGTCTCCGTACAGCGCCCGTACGGGCGTTCAGGAATACGGTGGAGCCGCAGCAATCGCGTATGGTGGTATCGTCTACTTTTCCAACATCACCGACAACCGTGTATACTCGATCAAGGCGACGACGAAGGCGCCCGAGCCGGTCACACCAGGTGAGTGCATTGTGGTCCATCTATTCTCACGCGCACTCATGACCTGTCGAACTTAGAAAACCCCAAGTATAGATATGCCAACTTTGCCGTCCACCCGGCCCGTCAGAATCTTGTCGTATCGGTCCTCGAAGATCATACCGTGGACACGCCCCAAACAATCGTCACGACGCTTGTTGTGATCAACACGAGCCTTAAGGCCGTTTTTCCCCTCGTTGTCGGCGCCGATTTCTATGCGACACCTGTGTTCAATCCGTCAGGCACCAAGATCGCTTGGCAGGAGTGGTACCACCCTGACATGCCCTGGGAAGGCTCGCTGATCTACGTTGCCGACGTACTGGTTCAGGAGGACACTTTCGTGGTCTTCAACAAGACACGCGTTGCCGGCGAGCAACTCACCAAGTCGGTCAGCTACCCTACATGGGCGTCTGACACAACCTTGGTGTTCACCTCAGACGAACTGAATGGCTTTCAAAACCCGTTCATCTACTCCACCCTGACGGGTTCTGCTCGACTCGCCCTTCCGGAATCTATCCAGGAGGACTTTGGTTCGCCTGCCTGGAATCTCGGTAATTTCCCCTACGCCCTCCTCGACGATCCAAGAGGTGGGGATGGCAAGTTTGCCGTGTTCACTGCGTTCCGCGATGGGAAGAATGTCTTGTACATTGTCAGCCTGTCCGACGACAAGAAGATTGTGGAGATTCGAGATCTCCCCTTTTCCGTAGTCAACCGCGTGAACCCACGAGGGGGTAAATCAATCGTCTTCAATGCGAGGAAGAGCGATGCCCCAGGTGGCGTGTTCTTGTGCACGTTTTCCGGAGCGTCGTTCGCGCCATCATACCAGCTCATCAAGTCGAGCGCGTTACAGACCAAGACAGGGAACGAGGAGTACATCACTCCTCCTCGGCCGATCACGCTGTATAGGGATGGAAAACCCCTGTACGTGGTGTATTATGCACCAAAGAACCCCAAGTATTCGGGGTCAAGCATTACCGGAGAAAAGCCTCCATGCATTGTCTACGTCCACGGCGGACCAACCGGTATAGAACTACAAGTCCTCAGCTGGGAAAAGCTATACTACACGAGCCGCGGTTATGCGTGGTAAGTACGACACGATAAACCGGATGCGCTCGCAGAACCTGATAGACCATTTCAAAAGGTTGGACGTGAATTACGGGGGCTCATCAGGTTACGGTCGGGAGTACATGTAAGACTGGCGTTCATTCAACCCGAAGAGACGCTTATATCCTGTTCCAGATCCCGCCTGGCTGGAAACTGGGGCATCGTGGACGTCCAAGACTGTCAAGACGCCCCCAAGCTATTGGCAGCTGCTCCTTATTCGCTTATCGATGGCACTCGCGTCGCCATCCGAGGTGGGTCCGCGGGTGGCTTCACAACCTTGGCATCGGTCTCGATCGCGTCCGACCCTGGATTCTTCAAAGCCGCCACCTCGTCCTTTGGTATCTCCGACCTAGTCTCGTTCGCACAGCTCACGCACAAATACGAGCTGAGGTACGCGGACAAGCTGTTGGGTGGGACGGCACAGGAAGTCCCGGAGTCGTATGCGGCGCGCAGTGCGGTAAATTATGTGAGCAGGATCGTGACTCCGCTTCTGGTGCGCATATTTTCTTTCCTTCTTTTCTTTCGTTTGTGTGACGACCATGGTTGCAGGTGCTTCAAGGAGCGGAAGACAAGATCGTACTTCCGGAGCAGGCTGAGAAGATTGTGAATACGATCATCTCGCTCGGCGGTGGGGATAGGGTGAAATATAGGCTTTTCGAGGGCGAGGGTCATGGTTGGCAACGTGCCGATTCGATCAAGGAGGCGATCGTGCTAGAGCATCAGTGGTATGACCGGCACCTGCTCTGACGGGTCAAAATGCGACGCGTCGGTCTCTAGTAGCGAAACATTCTGATAGGATAGATCATAGATGTACGATACTCGTGCATGCTATGTTTTCAGAATCATGCACTGGCAAGTGTGGATGCAGTTGGTGTATCAACAGAGGGTCCGGGGCCAGCCAGTGGGTTCCCTGCCAAGTAGAACCCTTGAATATCCTTCCTTTTTTTGCCTGAATTATTGGAGCTATTACTTAAATGGTGTGGCGCGTTAGTGCGACCGTGTCGTGAACCACGCGGATGGTGAAACGTAACGCCAAGTACTCCTGGTGCGCACCCTCTTCCTCTTAGCATCGGCTCGGAATTCTCACTGCGCATGCCATAGGTGCTTTGATGTTCGGAAGTGATGATGGTGAAATGCTGTGATCGTGGGAATTTTCGCTTCGTTTGTTGGTGTCACGACGCTTTGACCCCCCACTGACTTCCTCCACCAACTTCAACGGACTCCTACTATCCAGCTCTCGTGGCGAGACTTAAGGCCTGAAGAATAGATAAGATGCCCTCGCGAAGAAGCGTATTGGCCTGCATGAATGTGTATCGACCGACAACCAACTACAAGCAGATCCAAAACTGTGGCTCAAAGATACCGTATTTAATTAAGTTGCTTTGACCCCACGTGCCACTGCTTTTGCAACGCTTTGGCTACTCCATACGGTGCGTGCCTCTCGCTTTGCGCTCATATTAAACAGGACAAAGACGTTCATAGTCGAAAGCGGGTCCACATCATGTCCACATCGCCCAACAATTGGGAGCTCGAGGGATTTAAACCCGGCTGGATGGAACGATTCCTTCACCCACCTCAGAGAATCTGGTTATTCTCGATACCTCACTGTCTATACTCCTAATTTTCCCCAGGGTTATTCACAAATCATGAGCGAGGTAGTTTCCAGTCCACTCCTTCAAAGATGGAACTAACAAATGTATTGTAGGTTTACTCCTGCACATTCGTCGATTGTGGCATGGTCTTTTCGAAAGCGTATGAACTGAAAAAGCACACGGTCGCTCATGAAGACCCAGATCGGTACGTGGGGACGTCCTGGTGATCGTGAAAACTGTCGAAATTGATTCCTGTGTCAACAGTGTCTTCTATTGCCCTGATTGTGATTTTTTCACTCTTCAGAAAAAGAATCTTCGTATCCACCGATCAGGACAGTAAGTCCACTCTGCACAAAAACCAACGCCGAGGTGTTTACTTCTTTCTTCTCTAGCACCGGCGAGAAGACTCACCAGTGTCCTGAAATGGTCGACCTTGATGGTTCTTCCGAGTCGCCACCCTGTACAGAACGCTGTGAGTTCAGAACGAATGACCCTGCAGCCTTGACGAAGCACCGCAAGAAAGTTCACGGGTATATACCACCAATAAGCCGAAGTCAACCCGCAAAGGTTGCCCTACGCAAACGTCACCAAAAGAAAGACGGAAAAGTTTCGCACCCTCGCCCTCCTAAGGGCCCTTTATCCCGCAATCCTCGCGTTGTCCGCCAAGCCCATAATGCAACTAGTGGTGCTGGATATACGTCGACTTCTTCAGAGTCATCCAAGGACGCTTCCCCCTTTGTCTGTCCGGAAAACACGCACTCGATGGGCTCGGATACTTCTGACGTGTCTGGACACGATCCAGCTCCCTCTGCTTGGAAAGAAGACTCGTATGAACAACCTACGGATGCGAATTGCTCTGAGGCATACGTCCACGATTCATCACCCTTTCTTTGGCAGGGAGACATAGATGCGTATGGGCGATCGGTGAACCCAGATTCCCCTTTCATGTCTGGATTCAGCGATGCAACATCTATGTCCACCCACCCAAAAACGGAACAGCACAGCTTTTACGACCCTTCGTTGGATTCCCAATGGATGTGTGGCTATAGCACAATCGACCAGCCAGAACTCCCATATCACCCCGAACCTATGCAGGCGGTCCCCCCTCCAATTTCGACTGGTCTTCTCATGCCAACTGATCAGGCGGGCTATCTGTGCCCCGAATGGCAGGCAGATACCGGCTTCGGAGGCTGGGATCAGTCCGTGTTGGGTGCTCCCGACGAGTTTTATACGTTCCATGCTTGAGTAGTAGTCACGTACCGATTGTTTCTCTAATAATATTACTTGACTGACAGGTTATAATTTTGGCCTCTCCTCGTGATAGAATGTACTTTAATAATAGACCGGATTATAAGCTTGTGCCACAACCCTTGAGTGCGAACAAAGCGATTGGCTAGTCGCGACGTTGCTGGGCAGAGAAGGGGGCGTCTCGGGAAAAATTGAATCAGATTCTGATGCATCAGTGATCGGCCATGGCCTGGCATTGACATAGCCCTAAGGAATACTGCAACACTAGTGCTAGCTAGTTATAGACCTACGTCCCGGGCGAGGGTGGGCCGGACTCCGCACGGATGCCTCACGTGTCGCCGTGTGGGTGTACGCGCAACGGACTCGGAGGAGAGAATGGTGGTGGGAGGATGCCTCTTAGTCACCAGACCCATATACCGTGTCTCTTGGTGGCAACTTGACGTTATTCTCGGCCACATGAATAAGTACGTCATGTACATAGCACGAAAGGATGCTGTGTGCGCGCGCACATAAAAATGAAGATGCCATGGCCCTCTCAACGCCGACACGAACCCCAAATCATCGCCTTCGACCTCTTCCTCCCGACCTCGTCGCAAAAAGAGTTGCGATTCTTGGTTTCCCTCGATAAAAAAAAAGACTCACTGTTAGGCATGATCACGTCTGCTGCCATCCTCTCCTCTCTGGCCCTCGTAACCTCCGCAGCCGCGGTCGGTGTTGCGCCAGGACAGATTAAAAATTTCGTCACCTTTGGTGATTCGTACACCGACAGTTCGTACTACCCCACCGCAGACGGCGGGTACCAGTGGCCGACCTGGGCTGCCGGATACGGTCCCTTCAACCTCTACGGTGAGTCTGAGTCTAGAGGGTGCAGTACGCACGCACGCACGGTGGACTGGTTTGCTCACGCACGAGTTCGCAAGGATTCGCTCGATCTGGCGCGACCTGCTCCAATTACCTTACCTATCGTCCCTTTCCACCCGTCATAGAGTGGCAGATCCCGGCATACCTAAACGAGACGTCCAACGGCACGCTCGCACTCGATCCGCAAGAGACAATCTATACGATCTGGATCGGGACCAACGATCTCGGCGCCGACGCGCTCTTGACAGGAAGCGACGCACCAGACGTCTCGATCGTGTCGGTCAGACAGTGTGCCATCGACGTCCTGACAATGCTCTACGAGAGCGGGGCACGCAACTTTATCATGCAAAACGTAAGTACGTTTCGGGTTCAGAAACAGAAAAAAGAAGGCTGTAACGCTCACCCCCATTGTGTTCGCGAAAACAGATCATCCCGCTTGACCTGACGATCCTGTATTCCAACTATTCGTATCCCAGCAGGTATTGGACCGCGCAGCGCAACACGACCGAATGGAACGTGTACATGCGGGAGCTTGCTCGCGCAGGCAACCAGATCACCTCTTTGCAGCTCCAAGCGCTCGCGCCCACCTTGCAGGATGCACACATCGGTGAGCCCCGTTCTGCTTGTTCCCGTCCTTGCGCTCACTTGAATCCAGCCTCGTTCGATTCGTACGGGCTCTTTACCGATATTTATAATAACCCGGGGTATTACCTCAACGGTACCGCCCCACTCAACGTCACGGGCTGCATCGATTCGTGCGTGCTCGAGCTCAATGAGAGTACGTCCGCGACTGGAAATTGCACCGTTGCCGAGGGGAGCGCGCAAGACAGTTTCATGTGGTACGTTGGCTTTTCCAGGAGGGGTAGGGTGTGCTCGTTCTCATGCGGTATTTTTCAACAGGTACGACGAGCTCCACTTTTCTCAGCAGACAGCGAGGGTACTCGCGCGCGAGATGACTGCGGTGATGAGCGGCGGATCTAGTGTATGGGCGACGTGGTTGAGTTGAGCGGTCTTGTATAGAATCGTTAGAGGGTCATGGACTTGTCATGGACTACACAGGACCACCGTGTATTCAGATACTTGAGCGGTGGGACATAAAGCTTTCATCTTCTTTGTGTTGTGGTCGTCAAGATGAAGCGCTAGAATCTTCCAGGATGGTTTATCGTCTACCATCGATCCGCTCACTCGACCTACATACACATCATTGCAGGAGCAACGGTACCCATGCGACCTGTTGGTCGTAGTTATGTTCACTAGATTGTTTCCGGCCATCCCAGCATCCGAATCGCAAGTGAGATTGTCGCAAAGGAAGAAAAACGTACAACATCCCCAATGGTCCGTGTCCTGCCATCGGGTCAAATCATGACGTACGACACGTGCCGTCCTCGCCTACAGCTGTTCATAGACCCCCACACCCTTCCGACGTAAATGCAGCGTCCATCCTCGCCAGTTTATAATGACGTCTCGCATACGCACATGTACGTTTTAGTCCGCCTGGAACGTCCCACCTCAAAAAAATTCCGCGAGATCTGCAAACGGATCTTTTCCTTGGGTTGTGCTCGGTTGCGTCTGCGTCTGTTGTCCGGCCGCGGCACCCGTTGTCTGGCTATGGAATCCTCCTGAGACTTGCGGCATCGCAGACCCTGAAGTCGGCGTGACTGTACCCAACGACGAGGTTCGCAAGCCCACAAACTGGTTCTGGAGTTTTGGCTGCACCATGCTCGCAAACTGCGTCGATCCGATGACGGGGCCGGTCTGAGTCGGCACTGTAGACGATGGCTGCGCGATCGAAGACATGGATGATGGAAAGGACGACCCTGCGCCGAAATACATGGGTGGAGAGGTTGTTCGTCCCGAGGCGCTGTTTGGTGGTGTAGGCGTGCCGGGGAGCATGATCGATCCGAACTGCGGTTGTGACTGCGCTGTCGTCGGGAGCGGGGATGAGATCATGGGTGGTCGGGTCGCAGTATTGACGGGAGGAGGCTGTTGTTGAGAGAACAGGTTCATCAGATCGTCCACAGGGTTCGTACTTGCACTTGTGGCGTCTCTGGACCCGTCGTCGAGATCAATCAGCGACGACCCGTTGGTATCAGCCCCGGAGCCGGATGCAATTGACGTAGGGATTGATGCTACCGCCGCAAAGTCGCCCTTCTGGAACGCCTCGAACCGTGCCAGCGCTGTATTGATTTGATCGTTGGCTTCCAAGAAGGCATCTACGGAAGGTCAGAAACAGTGAAGGGGAGTTGCTACGGACTCTACTTACTCAAAGACTCGGGGTCGTCTGCTTCTGCGTCGGATACCCATTTCTGCAGCTTCGGACGGGCACCCTTCAGGACTGCTGCCACTTGATCATACGCGTCCCCCATTGCCCATCGCTCGCCTCTTTCCCCATCCACGTTATCCAGCATTTCGTTCAGCAATATTACTTTGCTTTGCAGTTTCGCGAGCTCCCCCAGCGACAGATTCCGATAGTCTGGTTTCGCATCGGGGTTCGCCCCCGCGAGAGTCTTCATGAGTTCCTGCGCCGCAGCAAGGTCGCGTGGTGTTCCTCGTCGAATGAGTTCTTGTAGTTTGGCAGATTGGGCTTCCCTGTCCTCGTTCTCGAGTTCTTCTGGAGTCTTTATATTCTGCAGAAACAAGTGAGCGCCCGCGAAAGAAAGGACCGAATGGCCCCACACCCACCATAGTGTTCTCCGTAGCGTTCCCCCGCCTGGTAGGTTCTCTGAACCGATACCCCTTGAACGACAATAGGCGATGCATGTCCCTGATGTTTCCGAGATCTTCCTTCCACCTCGAGTCGGCACATATTCCCTCTTTCCATCCATGGATGAGATCCAATATGCGTGACATGACGGGATTCGGAAATGGTGGTGGACGTTCAGGGAAGCGACGGACGAGCTCGTTCAGAAACTCCTTGGTCGCGATTTGGAGGTGCAGCGGGTATCCGCATGCGTGGACGAGCGAGTCGAGGAGCGAGAGGGCGAGGATGGCGATCTGGGGATTCCTGTGATTCGATAGTCGTGCAATGAGCATGACGGCCTCACGGGGCCTTGCGCAGCGTCAGCGCTGGTACGTTAACTTGATACGAGTCCGTAAACTCACGTATTGGCCTTTTTTGCATTTATAAAGTCTGCGACTTCGAGGTGATGTGCAAAGTTTGGTACTGAAAGAGAAGGATCGCAAGCATTTGTGATCAAGACATCCAGCCTCGAGACTTTGAACCAGCTGGGCGTCGTTTGGGAGAGCATTGTGTTCAGCTTTCGTGGGAACCCGATCAGATCGAGTAGTAATAGTAAGCGCTAAGCTTTGACACTACGTCCACCTGGTCAAAGCTAATAATGTGGTCCACACCATACAACAATCAGCTTGCGAGGGGTATAAGTACAGCAGTCTGGGTGGCTCTTCCATCACACACATTCTTTACCATCAACGAGAGTCTGGTCACTCTCATCCACATAGTAACCTCCTACGTATAGAACCATGGTCGACGTACGTTTTGCCCATTCCTCTCGTCAATCTCGGTACTGACAGACTTTCTGCAGATCCTTCCATGCACCTTTCCCGATTGCACCATGGTCTTCACAAAAGCCTACGAGCTAAAGAAGCACAAGGCAACCCACGAGAATCCGGAAAGGTACGTGCGATGACCTTGGCGATACGATCACCATCAAACTTGACGATCATTCATAGCGTGTTCCATTGTTCTGAATGCGACTTTTTCACTCTTTCAAAGAAGAGCCTGGTCATCCACTTTGCGAAACAGTGAGTCTATCTTCATCGCGACATTCTCCTATTAACAGTGGTGTTCCTCCAGCACCGGCGAGAAGATGTACCAGTGCCCCGACATGATTAGCTATCCTGGCCTGCCTGCTCGAGAAGAACGATGCGATTACAGAACAAACGATCCTTCGTCCCTCACGAGGCACCGGCAGAAGATCCACGGATACATCCCACTCCCCAGCCGCGGTCGGTTCACCAAGTCTACCTCTGGAAATCCCCTTCAAAAAGTGGACGACAATGTCACTTGCCGCTCTCAGCGTCCCCGCCGTCCCAGCTTCACTTCACGTCGCATTCTTTCCCGCGGACTTCCCAAGGCTGGCAGCGCCCTTGCCTATACGTCCAATGCCGCAGAGGTGCAGAGTGTAGACCGAGACATGATGGACGTCGATTACTACGACCCAGCTCTGGCGGACGCAGACGAAGAAATGGGATTGGATTCCCGTTACGACCCCACGTTGCGTTCTGACTGGATGGCAGAGTATGAGAACAGCTACAACACGTTCGACGTGACAGGACTCAAATATCACCCGGAACCTGCACGTTCGGACCCTCCGCTTACTCAAGCCCGTCGTGACACACTGCAGACTGGTCGGGAGGGATGTCCGTGTCCGAATGGATGGTCGAAGCTGGCGCCTGGGATCAATCTGCGTTGGGGCGTCCTAGGGAGTGCTACCTGCTCGATGCTTGAGCTGGTCATCCTGCATCGTTCTCTTCATGGTTTAATCTCCTTTAATATTTAATCCCTAACCACGATCCTTTTATCATTTTTTTTCCCTCTCCGTATTGTTTGTTATGTTTTACGTCGTCATGCATCTCCGCTGTATCACAAGCCAAATCATGTATCAATCAAAAATCTTAGTCAACGACTCGTACTCACACGTAACTTCGAGTGCGAGGGTCCATGAGGTTTCGTATGCAAGAACTTAGGGCGTTCTGTCGATCGCATCGCCTCTCGAAGATACCACCGTCAGTAATTCGCGAAATAAGTACTGTCAATAGGCTTAGTACCTCAAAGTGTAGAAGGAGAATTTCCGGCGCATTCATGGTACGAATGGAGAACACATAATTTTATTTTCGTAAAGTGCCTACTGACATAGAGAGATGCGTACTACATATGACCGTCACAAACCCTTGAAATCTACTTACCTATGAAAATGCTTGATATACAGATGAGTTAGTCTAATGCAGGATAAAAAGAAAAATTGAGAGAGAGATGTGAGTCCACGTTTAAGTAAGTAAATGTTAACAGTAACAAGCATTCCGAGCGCCGTGTTCCGGGTCAGGCACAAGACAAGGATCATTCATCCAAGACACTCTCGTCCCATTTATATCCATCGATACTACCCGCATCGGCCATCATCTCGGGTAAAAGATATCCAGCGCGACCCGTTCCCCGATAGAATATTTCCTCCGCGTTAAGCTCATCCAGTAACGACTCCGAGGGGGTTGACAGGTATTCCTTTAGAGCCCTTGCGCCGTTGTCGCCGTCGAGCAACTCTTGAGGTACGGGTGGGACGCAAATGGAGGGAGGCGCCGGGAGAGTAGCATCATCGCGACTGGCACCGCTGTCATCCGGAGTGTCCAATACGGCCACATCGACCGGCACAACTGCGAAGCTGCTAGCGGACCTATTGACCATTGACCCATCGTCGTGGGGGGTAGCCGGTTCGACAGAGGCGTTTTGATCGCAAGGTACTGGTTGGGTGGAGGGCGAAAGTGAGATGTCCCGGGCCATGCATGATCCCGGCGAAAGCGAAGCGTCTTCCGTGAGGCACGGCGTGGCTGAACTTGAAGTCGACCGGGCCGACTCAGTCCTGAGTCTGGCCTGGGCTGCCAACATAGAAATGTAAAGCTGTCCAGGGTGAATCCTTGTGGCACGGCTGAAGTATGGGTTTCGATTCAGCGCCATGGCGGGATTGGGGAATGATGGGAGGGTGGTGGCAGGAACATTAGAGCGATTAAAGAAATTGAACTGCGAAGAGAGATCCGGCATTACATTCGCCGATCCCGATCCCTGCGCAAGGGTATCTGCGCGATTATTGGATGCCTCGCCACGAACAGGGAGAGTGTAGTTCGAAAACGAGCCGAATGTAGGAGAGGCATTGTACGCAGTCGCAGACTGTGAATTGTAGTACGAGTTGTTGTTGAAGGTCAAGACAGGACCCGGACCAGTAGGGAATATGGGTGGTGGATAGGTTGCGACGTTGCTCGCATGGACTGTATTGTTCGGGTTGTACTGGAACACGGGCGACGACATAGGCACTGCAGAGGCAAGACTGTTCTGCGATCCAGCCACAGAGCTTGTACCAGCCGAGTCTGCAGTGAGATCGTACGCGTGGTTCCATCCTTGGCCAAGAGAAGTACCAGATGCTGAAGGGTGGTTGTTTGAAACGGGATGGTCTGTAGATGCAGGAGTAGAGATGGTGCCGGATACATGGGCAGGAGTAGAGGGATCTGTTTGAGGAAAGCTCGTTGAAGGAGTAGCGGGGAACGTATGTTCGTTCGATGCTCCCGCCTGAGTATCCACTTGTGACTCGGAAGAGACGGCTCTAGCCTTGCGTTTGCCTTTATGACCTGATCCAGTGATTTGATGTTTAACTCTGCGGTGTTTGCAAAGAGCGGAGACACCATTTGAACTGAAGTCGCACGGCTCGCCGTCGACGATTTGATCACATTTGTGCGGTCGGGCATTGGAACTGGATAGGAGGGAGGTGAGGAGGTAAGAATACTGTCTCGTAGCGGAAAGATTATGGTGGTCTTACTGGGTGTTTTTGTGCTCCTCGAGATTCCTCCGGTCTAGAGTGGTGAAGGGACATTCATCGCAACGGTACAACCTATTGATGACCGTGAATTGTGGCACTCGTCGTGGAACAGTAACATCTTGACGCACTTTGAAGGGTCCTTATGTTCAACGATATGCTTCTTGAGGTCTGATTGCTTGGCACAGACGAAGTTGCAGTTAGGCAAGTCACAAGAGAACGACTAGAGTGAAGCGGTCAATCAGAGCTCAGATGAGGCTAACCCAGAGAACGTACTTTGCCCATGATTCTCAAATGGTTGTGGTTGTGGGGGTGGTGGTGGGAGAGACGAAGAAAGTGGAAAGATCAAGCTCCCCTACCTCCCAGATTTTATATTCGCCTACGCGGCATAAAGCAGTCAAAGCGAACGGTGGTCCACTTCGAATACCGCGTCCCTAGGATCCCGCTTTGCCAGTTCACAATGGAGGTGGTACCAGACGTGATACATCCAGTGGGCGCGCGCGGAAGTATCCAGACAGATGTTCGCATTTGGACTAGACAGGTGTGGAGAAAAAGAACCGGTGTGGACATGAACTCA
>JBBPOJ010000061.1:0-51253 GCA_038091395.1 Leccinum rimulosum
ATCTCCCCGTTTCGTAGTAGTCATGTGCTTTGTACCTAAGTTACTTATGCTACCGGTACAAATGACCCACACCCTTTCTCCCTCGCAGGCACGATCCTACGCTCAGGCCAAAGATGGTAAGTTCCATCTTTATTCTTTTACGGCTGTGCTGAGTCGCTCCAAGTTGATGGAGAACAGAACATTCTTGATCGTGACCCTTTTGGGGACAATGAGGACGAAGGCATTGCTCCATGGCAGCATGTGGACAATATCCCTGAAAATGACTTGGACGAATCGAATCCAACCCAAACAACTTCCCCTCGCATACGAGAATATCACCCTAATAATGGCAGGACCCATCCAGGGGGTATGAATCAACTCCAATTCATGGATTGAGATCAATATGCAAACATCCGCAACACGGAAAATGTTTACTACCCATTTGCTTCATTGAGCGAGTGGGAACTGGCCAATGTTACAACTGGCCTGGATAGGGTCGGCTGTAGACTTGGGGCGAAGACTAAGGACTAAGGATAGTCGAGCAGACGTAACATTCTGGCGAGACTCGAAGGCTAAGGGACTGAGTGTTTCAACGAGGAGGATCTCACGGAGAGTCGCTTCACTCGAAGACTAAGGACACACCCAAACTTGAGGGCAGAGGCTCAAAAGGACTGAGGGACGAAGGACTCGAGGAGAGACTGAGAACAACGTGGTATTTCCAAGTAGCTCTAGCTTGGGGTTTACAGATGAGAGGAGAGGTCTTTTAAGTACTATGAGATGGAAGGCGATGGAATCGCATGGAAGGTGTGCGTCATCCGCAGTATGGATGAGTAAGAAGCTGCGGATGGCTGTGTGTACAGTAAGCAAAAGATAAGAGATAAGCAAATAGACGATGGTAAGCGGATATGAGTAATACACAGCGAGAGAGGTATCAGAGATTCTAGCTGTGTATGACTAAAGTACATTGAATAGATCACATAGAAACGGAAAGCGAAGGAAAAAGAGAGAGAACATAGACAGAGGAGAAAGAGAGGGGTCGATCGTAACAGCCAACTGGCTGTCCAGCGGGTCGCTTAGTACCCAAAGGGATATCGATCAATACCTGCATTCAAAACATGTGGGTCTTTGATGACGTATTTCACCGGCGTGTCTGATACTCCTAAAGAATCTACAATGGCCAGTCTCTTTTCACACGGCAAATGATCTATGTCGACGAGTCGAGTCTTTGCCAGATGTGCCACGTTGGCATTGCATGGAGATCAAGGTGGGGCCATACAAAACGGAGGAGCCTCTCGTCTTGTATTGGCGAGATGGACTTGAGGTCATCAAACATTTGTACAGCAACCCAGTGTTTGCCTCGTGCATGGACTACACACCATATCGCGAGTTTGAGCAACTTGGAGTTGACTCAAATGGCCATCGGCAACGAGTCTACAGCGAATTCATGAGTGCCGATCGGGCATGGGAAATACAGGTATGTGACGAGTTATATGTAAATGTAATTGCTCCATGACTCGGATCTACTAGGATAAATTGCCTCCAGGGCATTCATTTGTTGGTGTAATCGGGGCGTCTGATAAGACGCTGTTGACTCGAGGATCTGGCAACAAAGAAATGCACCCTTTATTACTGTCGCTTGCCAACATCCACGCCAATGTCCGCATGAAGGCCACCTCTCACGCATTCACGTTAGCCGCTTATCTCCCTATCCCCAAATTCATCAACCATAACGTTTCCCCAGCCGTTCAATCAGTTTTATCTGCTCGTGTATTTCATTTCGCGATCTCAATCGTGGTCCAAAAATTGAAGGAGGCAGAGTCACAGGGAGAAGTGATGTCGGATCCAGACGGTTTCCTCCGATTCGTGCATACTGTACTTGCAGCCTGGCTTGCCAATCTTCCTGAACAGCATCTTATCGCATGCGTCTCATCGAAATATTCGCCGATCTCCACTGCCTCCACTGAGCAGTTTGGTGAAGCAGTGCCATGCCCCCCGTCATCGTGAATAAACCCTTGATGCCATCAGAGTGGCTTGTGAACGCTGCGATCCAAGTGAAATTGCAGCATTCCACAAACAGTGCCTGGCGTTGTCCCACCTCAATGGTGTGGTCTTACCTTTCTGGTCTGATTGGGGTGACGCGTGCCCTTCAGTATTTCTCACTCCTGATGCTTTGCACCAATGGCACAAGTTCTACTATGACCATTGCGTGTGTTGGGTAATAAACATTATTGGAGGAACAGAACTTGATCGTCGCCTCTCGGTTCTCCAGCCTCGAACGGGAACATGGCACTGGCAAAATGGGATCTCAACCCTCAAATTGAACTGTCTGGAAGGGAGCATTGGGACCTTGAAAAGTTACTACCTGTTGTTGTTGCAGGTGCAGTATCCACCCCCGTCCTTCGCGCTGTTCATGCTATCACAGAATTCATCTTCCTTGCTCAGAGCATGCATTTCTATGATGAAACTCTTCACTCCCTCCATGAAGCACTACGAGAATTTCACCACTACAAACAAGCTATCGTTGATTCAGGTGGCCGTCAGGGGAAAAACGGACCTCTTGATCACTTTCGAATTTCTAAGCTGGAAATGGCTCTTCATGTCGAGCACAGTGTCCGTGCAATGGGTGCGCCATACCATCCACTGATGTTACTGAACGCTGTCATATCACACATGTCAAAGCTCCTTACCGCCTTTCGAATCATCGTAATTTTCACGAACAGTGTTGTCGTTTCCTCAATCGTCAAGAAAAGCTTCGGTCTTTCCAGCTTTTCATCTCCCTCAAAACGTCTCAGGCACCACTAGCTGATCAGGTTACACATGAGACGGAATTACTGCAACTCTACCATTCTGAGCCGACGTCTAGCCATTTGGACATAGTTTCGCATCCAGAGTCGTTCTGCGCAAAATCCACTATCATTTGTACCCCCACAGACAGTCCAGGCCATGCCCCCGAATGCTACGTTACCTTTTGGTCGGGCCAATACAGTCCTCCTTGCACATGAAAGTGGTGAGCTACTTTCAACTGTCATGAAGAGCGAACATGCGTACAACCAGTTGTTTTTTTCTGTTATGACTCAGACTCTATTCTTACATTTGTCTAGGCTATGTTTTTGCTCAAGTTTGGGCAATATTTCAACCCGTTGTCAACCCCCCAAGCCCACCTCTGCTGTATGTACAGTTTTTCACCTTTTGCCACTTCGAAGATGTGGGCGGGATCCATGTGGCAGCTCCCTCTGATCATATAGAAATGTTTCATGTGCGCCGCTGGCTTCGGAATGATGGCCGATACCCAGTGGGTGACATTGTTCACCTAGATGATGTCCGCCAGGTTGTCCAGCTGGTCCCAAAGTTTGGTTCCTGCGTGCCATCAGCCATGACCTGCAACAACAGTTTAGAATTGGCTACAGATTTCTATGTTAACTCCTTTGCAGACAAGGAGACCTTCCATGAGGCTGTTCTTAGCTATCAGTAGTATTCCCGCTGCCAACATGTACTAGATTATTGCTCTCTCAAATTGCACAATACTACATCTACCGCTTCTCACAACCAGTGTCTACGTCACATGCAACGCTCTTCTATATGAATGCCACCAACGCACCTCCTCTCCTCTCAGCTTCAAATCTCGTTCCTTTCAGCGATCAATCACCCTCACCACCTTCTTCACCCCGTCCACACACGCCACGAGGCAATCCAAAAACCCGCTGGTCCTAAAGTTGATGTCGTATGAGAGCCTCTCGTCCGAATAGATATTGATCAGTGCAGAGACCACCTGGAGGAGCAGCTCAGTGCCCTTCAAGTTGGTCGATGCTGTGGTCGCGCTTGGCAACTTGAAGAGCGATAGCAGATAGTTAGATACCACCTATCATCCTGCCAGTGAGTCGATTCGATTTGACACACGTGAACCACTGTGTCGACGTACTACCCGGTTCACCTCAATAGAATTGAGTGTTTTGCGCCAGGCACTCTAGCGTACCAATGCATTTCACCTGTATGCCAGTGCGGGATTCCTTGCTCGAGTCACAGGCGTTCATCAAGATCTGGACTTGCTCATCGATTGGAACCTGCCACGTGGATAGTAGTAGTTGAGACTGGCAGGAGGATGTGTCGAGCGGCGACTCTCACCAGTTTTTCTTTCCAGATAAGTTGCCAATGCTCCAGAGGACGCCAATGGCGGTCTCCCAGATCTCCTGCTTGAGTTCCTGACCTGAACCGATTTCGAGTCCAACCTCAGGCTTGGATAGCACCACCTATACTATCTCGGACCAGATTCCATGACCAGCGTCCTCATATGCAGTGAGCTCCACATTTGGCGAGGCAGAAATAGAAAGAAAGATGTTGTCACGGTTAAGACACTCAAAAGTGCTCACGTGGACAGCGCCAAGTGCAGACGAGTCGTTGGGGGGTGGATGGATGAGCTGGATGGCGGAGGGAAAGAAAGAGACAATAGTGGTCGTACTAAGTCTATTTCTGGCAGGAGAGCAGTAGAAGATCGTTTAGAATCTTCCCGTGGATATGCTAGTACATAGTACATTACAGCGCTGTCACAGTCTAGATCTTATCGACAATCAGGTCGAGATTGTGATTATCTTTAGCACGTGATTTGCAATCATTTCGTTTATAAATTTCAGACCAGGATTTCCAGGTATACCATTTTCTATTAAGGTTTATTCCCGGGCAATTCCCGGGAGCATTTTCTCACCTGGATCTCAAGAGTTGCCAGTGGTATCCAATGTCCTGTGGTTTTATCGGCTAAGTGCTTCACTGATGTTGCTTGTCCGAAGACATTGCACTGTGACTCCGCTCGTGCCTCACTCCATCTCAGTCCGGCACATATAGAGCCCAACTTGGAGCTTGGATCATAGGATCATATGATTCATATTCGGTAACAAAAATTCCACCGTCTTCAATGCAGAGGCATCAAAGGCGGACATGTTGATGATGTAATTAGGGGTACGTCCAAGGTACGTCGCTGAGTTTCCAACGTTCAAGCTCCGCCCATTTCAGTGCTCGAATTTGTCTATTAGGGAACTCAACCTTTGGCGTCGTCGTAGATGGGCGTGGGCAGGTGACCAGCAGTCTGTGGGGTGGCGCCGGGGCGATCATAGCACTCACCAGACGTTGAAGCTTGACAACAGCGTAGATTCTCATCGATCGGCGTACGTTCAAGAATCAAATTTTGGTGTAATTCCGCGCAAAAATGAATGTCGTCTGTTGTGGCTGAACTGTACAGTTCACCGGAGATTTCCGATTGCCTCACCATCCGTGTATCCCGAGCGCTGGCCCTGGTCAAGACCAACCGCCGCGTTCGAAACAATGGCAAGTCCTTTGCGTCTCTAACCTGCGCGCAACTGACAGGCATTCTCTAGACCAAACGTACCCGCAAAGTTGGTGTGACCGGAAAGTACGGTACCGTGCGTACCATCCACCCCGTCCCATCTACCGATCTCACTTGTCGAAAATCGTACAGCGTTATGGTGCCTCCCTGCGAAAGCAGGTGAAAAAGGTGCGTTATTTCGTGCCGCAATTCACGGACGACTCATCGATCATGCTGCTTGCACTAGATGGAAGTGACGCAACACGCCCGTTACACTTGCACGTTCTGCGGCAAGGCAAGCAATGCCCCATTTATTGCTCGCAAACGTACTTGACCGTTTGAATTCAACAGGACTCAGTCAAGCGTACGGCAGTTGGCATATGGAAATGCCGTGCTTGCAGAAAGACGATCGCCGGCGGCGCATGGACAGTATCGACGACAGCGGCTGCTACAGTGCGGAGGTGAGCCATATCTGCGTACAATCAGGTCCTTCTGTCCTCACATCTGGCATAGCACCGTTCGTCGTCTGCGTGAGCTGACAGAGGCATAATAAAATACTGTATTACATGGGTTTTCTTCTTTACCACACTGTTCTACATATGCAATCATGTCGAAAATCAATCCATGCCAGTGTCATGATGATGCCCATCTCGAGTTCGAAAAGAGGACTTTTTATTCAAAACGGACAAACAAATGTGAAAAAAAGGTAGTACAAATGCAACGTTCAAGGATCAGTGTCTGGTCCATCTTGTGTGGGGCTATCGCCCTCTTCCTCGTCACCAGCATCCTCGTTCTCGTTCTCGTTCTCGGCGTCAGTGTCATCATCGTCACTGTCGTCGTCACTCTCTTCACTTTCGTTGAACATGAGAGAAATGTACTCATCACCGAGCTGAGCATCCTCAATCGAGGTCTGCTGTGAACTCAATGTATTGTTAGAGATCCCAGTAGCCACAATCTCCGAGGGCAGAGACGGTGAACCATCCTTGGCCGCCTTGGTCGTAGTCGGTGCTTTGCGGTTACGATTGGCGCGAATCACATGTGGAAGCTTGCATCCCTTGGTAGAACAAGTGCCCTTTTCCGCAAAGTCAGGACACTCCCGGACGTGTTGCATATCACAGTCGAGACCCTGGGAGCAATAGCCGAGCACCGCAAAGTCGCGGCAGACGCCATGCCGCTGGCCCACGCGGACGTGAGGGAACGGACAGTTCTCCCGAGTACACCGTCCGTTGTTCGCAAAGTGAACACAGAGGGGAGTACGTTCCGGGATGGGGTCATGTGATAGATTGCAGGACTCGGCAGTGTTGGGGCAGTGGCCGTGCAAAAAGTTCCAACAGATCGCAATCTTGTTGGGGTCGTGCTGGTACATACACGTGAGACCACGGCTGCAGGCGCCTGAGCAGCCGTGTACGAGCGCGCGTGTTGAGGATGGAGCATTGGGAGAAGTAATCGGAGACGCACCAGTTGTGGTAAAGCGGGGACATGGCTTGTTCAGATATCTCATACGTTTGTTAGGTTGGCGACCACTATGACGCAGAATCAGATGGAAATAATGGGAATAATGGTGACTGTGGACAGACTGTGTTGGCCGGCGCGAGTTGTTGAGGGTCATATTTCGGTTCCTCGGGCGTTGTTGCTGGTTGTGAGAAGATGCCTTTGACTTGTAAGCTCGATGGGCGGGGATGCGGTGTCCACGTCTTGAGAAATCGGTCGGTCGGGGTATCGGTTTGAGTGGGGCTTTGGGCGCGGGCGCAGTAAGAGGTTTCGGTACTGGAGGTGGTAGGTCGTGATCCGGTTGGGACGTAAATAGCTGAACATGACTCACGGTCCTTGCGAACGAGAGAGCGAGAAGAAGATTCAAAGGTGACGCCGTCGATGACGACGTCGCGGGTCGAGGAGGACACCTGCTGTGGAACTGATCTTGGCAGGAAATGATGTCGTTGTTGGATCTTGTGCTGGTTGATTGCGCCTGTGAGGTCGTCAGCGATCTGTAGCAGCGACTGCGGTGATGAATGCACCTGTAAGACGGGCGATTTCAGCCTTGAGCGCTACGTCGGACGTCGAGGCCATGATCGGGGTAGGAGAAGAAGAAGAGACGAGCGGACTTTGTAATCAACTTTGACTAACAACAAATGTACCGTCGATGGCTATTACCCCTCTCACTCGTCCTCGCCGTCCTCTGGCTCACCGCATCCCGATCCCGCCCGCCGTCGCCGCCGTTCTCGCCGACGACGCTCGTACGCGCGCCCTTTGTCAACGACCACTCGCTCACCGTCGTGCTGCCCGTCATTCCGACTACTCTACACGACTTGTTGGATCCCTTTCTCGTATCCACCAACATTATATATGAAGTCGCGATCCTCTGTCCGCAGTCTCTCCTCGCCGACACCCGTCGTCGACTTCGTCACGCTCTGTCGGATGTTACGCATGATCACCCAAAAGTGACCCTTTATCCATGGTCTAGTTCAATCCATCAAGCTTCTCTCGCACTCACCGCCCGAGTAAAGACCCCATGGGTTCTCATTCTCGACGAGCACGGTTTCAGCGATATAGCCGAGTGCGACAGAGCATACCTCATGCGCCCGCGTGTAGTGCATGTGCCTGTTGGACCCTTTGGATTCGTTGGGACCTCTCACAACTGGACCCAACTCTCATCGTCTGACCGTCTACAGCCAGCAGCTTTTCTCATTCCTCCGTTTGTCGCGCCCTCTGCTCTCTTAGCCGGGGCACCTCTCGCTTCTCCAGTCTGGCCCGCACTGGGAAATCACGTTGCTGAATCGACCCTCGGCTCGTTTGGTGGCCTCGTTATCGGCACAGAGATCTTGGACATGCCAACTTGTGATTCTAGAACTGAACTCGATACTCCCGTCGACGACGACCCGGATGCTCGCACTCTCTTTGATTCCGTATCTCCAAATGGTTTCTTTGTTCTGGCATTCCCTCGGAAAGAAGACCTCACAAATTTCATTCCCGCGACGTGCAAACTCTTTCACCAAGGGTATACCCTACTCGCCTATCTGTACGATACAATCGACCAAGCCGAATCTTGGGGTGTCGTCAACGAGCGGAATTGTACTATACCCTACTTTCGGCGTTCAACAAGTTTTCCGAGCTTTCCCGACTGGCTCGACTCCCTCGGATCGATACCCGACGTTGTGATTGGTCTGGACCACCAGGACTTCGTTTCATCGATGTTCTCTTGGATTCTGGAGCAATCCCCTTTTCTCAACACCACATTGATGAGAATCCCTCGCTCCGAGTTGCCATATACCGAGTGGATTGGCACTTTGACTCTCCAGGAACTGCGCAGTTCGTCCTTTCTCTTCCACAGGCTCATCTTACACTGGTAGTGAAATGCAGATTGGAACGTCCCCGAAATTACTCTCACGGTGATTACGAATGATCGACCACACTCGCTTCGGCGTCTGCTCGAATCGATCCAACGTACGCTATTCTATGGTGACAAGGTTGATATAAGAATCAACATGGACCAAACTTCTGACCCTGAAACGATGCATATCGTGAATGACTTTGAATGGCTCCACGGTGATGTGTTCCTCCATCATCGAGTTATCCACGGAGGCTTACTTCCCGCTGTCGTCGAGTCGTGGTATCCACACTGCAATGACTCCTACGGTCTACTGCTCGAGGACGACGTCGAGTTGTCCCCTCTGGCTTATGCATGGGTCAAGATGACCCTTTTGCGCTACAAGTTTGTCCGAATCCATGCAGGGGACCGTACACTGACTGTTCTATCAGATACGGCAACTCCAGTCCCTCTGCGTCGCAGCTCTTCGGAATCAGCCTCTACCAGCAGAAAGTCATCGAGCTCCGCCCCACAGGCCGCCAACCTTTCAACGCACGCACGCTCTTAAGATCCTCTTTGCTCGCCGAACCCACCACCCCCTACCTCTCCCAAATCCCATGCAGCTGGGGCGCGCTCTACTTTCCGTCTCACTGGCGCGAGTTCCACGACTACCTCTCCCTCCGCCTCTCCCAACGCGACCTCCCGATCAGCCACACCATCGTCCCGGGCGTGCGCTCGAACAAGTGGAGCAAGTCGTGGAAGAAGTACTTTATCGAGCTCGTCTACCTCCGCGGATACGTCATGCTCTACCCCAACTATGACGACTTTGTGTCGTTGTCGACGAACCACCTCGAGGTGGGCTCGCATGTGAGGGAGGAGCCTGGGGAGGTGTATGAGCGCAAGAAGCGGTTGTTTTCGCTCCCGCTGATGCGGCTCGCGGGTGCGTTGGCGTCGTCAGTGGGAGAAGCAGCGCACGGTCCGAGGTTGCTAGACTTGCCTGGTGGGGCGCTGCCTGACTGGGAGCGGCTTCCGGTGTTGGATCTCGTGGGGGAGGTGTCATCGATGGAGGCGGTCCAGAAACGGGGTGACGAGCGGCGGTCCGAGTTGGACGCGTGTGCGACGACGAGCGTTGCATCTCTTCCTTTGAGCGTAGAAGACCTGTTTTGCCTTTCTGACTAGTTTTGTCGTACATGCATTCATCGTGTATTGTTTCATCACTTGTACTCTAGTCTCCGATGAGAGAGAAACGAATAAGCCAATGCGGAAACCAAGCCATAATAATTCGTACAATTCCTGAAACAAACAAACACAGATACTTTTGTACTTCTAAACTACGACGAAACAAACCGGGCCAAAAAGCAGACTAGGTCCTAAGATACTTATTACGAAGGTGGAGGAGGTGGCATTCAACGGCAGAAAAAAAACGCGCCGTGCTCTAGATCGTGATCTGCGAACTGTCCAAGCCCAACGCGTGCAAGAACAAATTCACGTTGGCCAACTTGGCATTCCTGTCCTCCTCGTCCACCGTGCCCCACCCCTGTTGTGCGCTCGCCACGTTCTCGAGCACTTTCTCGCGCAGACCAGCGACCAGCGTGGACTGCTGTTCCGTCGAGGCGTGCAGCGCCAGCGCAGCGAGGAATTGCCACACGGGCTGGTCGAGCATCTCCGAGCCGGGCGACTGCGGAGGCGCACGACCGTTGTGTTGCGTCGGCGTCGCAGCGAGCTGGAGAGCGCGCCGCGTCGACGGGAAGAGCAAAAGGAAGTGGGGTGCGAGCAGTTGGAACAAATGGTCGAACATGAGTTGCCTGGTTAAATGAAGTTGGATGAGATCGTTCGTGAACATGGTGGTCGCACGTACCATTGCTCGGCATCCTCGGCTGTAGGAATACCAATATCGGACGTCTCCGGAACGCCGCTCATTTCTTGCTTGATGATTTCCACCCGACTCATGAAGAGTGTCAAGATTGCAATGCCAGGCTGCATTCTCTTAGTTGTTGAAGACCCGGAAAAGTAACAGTACCCACCCTGGTCTGAGCAATCATCACCGCATCGCTCCTGTCCAAGAGTAGACCCAGAAGACCAGCAATTAACCTGAGCTCCGCTTTGGCTACGACCGGCAAGATGCTCTGCAGTACACTTCCGAGGAAAGCCTGCGTTTGCCTCTCTACTTCGTCCCTGTCGGGCGGGTTCGCATCGCTATTCGACGAGGGCGACTTGTTCTGTGCGTGTAGGTGAGAATCCTCGGGCAAATCGAGTAGATGAGCATATTTGACGACATCCAGTTGGGAGAAGCACGCGACCAGGAGGGTCAGAAGGGTGAGCATGCGAGCGGGTTGGATATGACGGCTGAGCCTCGGCAAGATCCGTTTTCCTTTCGCCGGAGTGAGTAGTGAAATGAATGGATGAGGATCGCTACGCATCACAAACGTGAGTGTAGTCTACATTGTATGGTAGGTCTAGGGCTCACCTGGTCTCGAGGGGAATCAAGACTTTAAGGCCAACCCATATTTCCTCAACTAGGGTTTCGTACTCTGCTTGCCTGCGTGCGCGGTCAGTTACAATGACTGACACCAATGAGTTCATGCAGAGCACTACTCACCAGGCAACGATGCCTTCCTCGTCTTCTTCATAAGGTTGCTCCCTCCTAAGTTGTTCGATATTGAGTACAAGGTCATACAGCGACTCGAGGGCAGCGAGGACCTGGCGTTGCGTGAGGGGGTCTTTTCTGACCACCCCATCCTGCTATGCGAGGGTAAGTCAGAGGGAAGACGGCAACGAAAAGTTGGCTCACGCCAGCGACGTCACCCAGTGCCTCTCGTCCTAGTTTCGCAGCCTCGCGCACCGCGCCGTGGCTATCACTAAGACTATGTCCCTGCCCGTCTTCTTTCGAGATGTGCGGGTGCGTACCCGATAGCGTAGCGGTCGCATTAGCAGCGTCAACCTGTAGGAGCTGACGTGGAGCAGCCTTGTAGCTTCGTCCAGATGTTCTGCCGAGGGCACCCTGGAGGCTGTGCAATGCTAAATATCACAGCAAATCAACATCTACTCGCATTTCAACGCTAGCCAAGGAAAGGCTTACAGTGCAGACCCTTCTCCTTCTCCCTTAATCGGGCGTTATTAACAATTCTCTCTACTTGCGATTCCATCTTTTGCATGGCACTTTGTCTCCTACCACCCGCCTTGTGCCCTGGCATACCCAATCCCACACCACCCCCGCTCCCGAATTTCAATACGCGTTCTGAGTCTGCGCCAGGCTGAAGACCCAAACGAGAACGGAGAATGGCACCATAAACTTGTGCGTAAAAGTCTTCTGCATAAGGATCTTGAGTGACGAGTTGCGATACTTGAATGCGGGTTATAAAGTCCTTGTCGGATTGCGTCATAAGGTCATTATAGCGTGACTGCGGAAAATGGGTCAGGATTACGCTGCTCCCGCGAGGAAACAGCGAGCAACTTGCCATGTGAGCGATCTTGGCTGCTTTCCTCCGCCGCTTTTCCTCCATACGCTCAGTCTCCATGATCTTGCGCATGGCTTCTGCTCTGAGGGCCTCCTGCTCCGCCTGGCTGATGCCCTGCATATCTCGCATAAATTCTGCTTGAGCCATCTCGGACAGAAGCCTCTGTTGAAGCTGGATGCTCTGCGGCAAGTACTGCGCATTATGCTGGTTGATCAGCGGTAACTCCCCGGTCCCAGTCGCACCCGGAGCAAAGGCTGGCGTGGCAGGAGAATGCGTACGACGCTGCTGCAAGGTTTGCAAGTCGGCATAGGTAGCCTGTCGGCGAGCCTGGAGAGATGGCTGCTGCTGTAGCTGCGAAATCTGTTGAGCACGAAGCTGCCTCTCGAGCTCCTCCATCCTCAGGCGTTCCTGCAGCTCCTTGAGCCGTTCTTGCTGCTGCCTCTCTTGTTCCTGCTGGAGCATCAAGATCTGTTGCTGGTGTTGATGCTGCTGATGGAACCTGGGGGACTGCGTCCTGGGCAATAGCGTCGGAGCCTGTGTATGGTGCACCATGCGCGGGGGTGGGGGTGGAGTCACCTGTTGTTGGTGGGCCTGTTGAAGACGGAGCTGCTGTTCCTGCTGAATGAGTTGCTGTTGCTGAAGTTGCAAGAGGCGAATGCGTTCTTGGTCCCGAAGCTGCTGCTGCTGTTGTTGCTGTAACAACTGCTGTTCCTCCGCCAATCTCAACTCCCGTTCCCGTTGCCGGAGTTCCTGCTCCTGACGTTGCCGTGCCTGCTGAACTCCGAGCCTCATCTCGGCTTCGATCTCCTGTACGGTTCGAGCTCCAAGCTGGTTGGCGCCATGGGAGATAGGCTGATGCAGCGGCTGATCGAATGTGCGATGATGATCCGGGAGAGACGGTGTCGTTGACGACGCTTGATGCCTAGACGCAGACGAGGGTCGATGATCCGCAGGACGTGCTCCTCCATCAATAGCTCGGAAGAGCGAAAACGGAGACTTGTCGTCCCAGATTGACTCGAGCGAGTGCGGGCCCGAAGGGACGGGGGCAGGCGCCGGAGAAATACCTACCCAGGATAGAAAATAAGCATGCGATATCCAAGTGACCGGATCGATTCAGAGCAGCAGGTCACTTACCCCGCTCAGAGTGCCTCGAAGTAGCGAAAGTACGCTCTTGGGCAGGCGTGCGCTCCCTCAGGGGTTCTTGGGGAGTTGCGCGGCGATCATGTCTGACACCAGTTGTATTTGGGAGCGCCTGGTTGGCGAAATCGAAATCTTTGCCTGTGGTACCCCGGTAATGTTATCAGATCTGAGTTGGCTGAGAAATATCGACTGACCGACAGCACCAGTCCCACCGAACGTCTCGTCGTTGAGCTCATCTCCGCCCTCCAGCAGGGCATCACCGAGACCGTCGTAACTTTCCTCCCCCCAGGTGTAGACTGCAAGGTCCTCCGATTCGTGTAGGCCGCCTTCCAAGAAAGTCTTCTTGTCTTGTTCTAGATTGCTCGACTCGAAACCAAAGAATGACATAGAATGAGGTTTTGCGGTACTTTTTTTTTTTCTTCTTCTTCCACCTCCGGGAGGGAGTCAAAGAGGATCGTAATCACGGCAACTCAAGAGCCTTCTTACAAGATCCCTTGTTACACAAATAACACCACACACGCTCCATGTCGCCGTAATACGTACATACTCTATGAGTACTGCCTCGCCTCTTCTAAAAAGTCCAGCAGCGTGCTGGCACTCCACGCCTGCGTATTACACGAGTCCTTACAATACGCGCCGTCTTTGTTCGTCAGCTCCGGAAGGCCAGCCCAAGCGTCGCGTTGGATGTGATGCCGTGATTCAAGCAACGCTCGATGGAGGTAGTGAAGTGTTTGCATACGATCCTACATGCGGCATCAGACCATCGGACACTCGTTTGTCAGGAATACGTACATCTTTGCCTGCTTTGACACGCGTGTCGAAGTAGAGGTAAGCCCTCAGGAAATACCCAAGCGGCCATCCCCATTCCGGGCCCTGCTGTTCATGAGCGTAACGCAACACGCAGTAAAGACGCACGCACGTTGTGGTAATTGCGTCCTTTGGCGACAGCCTTATCCGTCGAATCATCCGAGTTGTCGTAAAATGGCCGGTACTGCATGTCGCTTGGATCAAGCGTCTTCATCCCCATTGGACCTCGCAGGACCTTGTCGGCAAGTTGGAGGGCCTGCAGGGCATGAGTTTCGTCAAATAGTTCAGGGGCGACTGTCATTGCAACCGGGAAATTGGGTCTAAACTGATAGTCGGACCATTCACGACCTCGTCCAGATCCGTAGACGTCCTTGTAGATTCCTCGGCGGTTGACGAGTTTCGTGTCAACGGCGTATTGCGAATCCTCCGCAGGATCTGTAGTAAGCATTAGCAAACCTGACGCCATCGAGTCGTTCAGCTCATTACCCAAGGGTACGTAAAAGTAGCGTTCAAATGACTTCTGAATGAGGTCGTTCCACTCGCCATACGTGACTAATTTGTCCCTGTCATCGACTGTTCTCGGGTCAGTGAATGACATCCAAGCACTGCGAGTGGACTCACCTGAAGCAATAACCCCTTCGAAAGGAAACTTTCCTTCCCTGACTAGCCCATCCAGCCATCTCAGCGTACTCTTAACCAATCCCACGATCTCGACTGGAACACCATCCCTCGGCGTTCCGGGAACCCCCTTTGTTCCAGCTTTCACGCTCTCCCCCATTTTATCCATCCACGTCCCGCAATTATGTTCGTTCCCTCCGTGGATGAAACCCGTCTTCCAATCGACATAGATATCAATGTCAAACCCTGCATCTTTCATTTGTGTGTCCAGGTTCGGACCTGCATTGTATTCGCGGAAGGATATCCCTGATGCATGCCGCTGGAGAATCTCTTGGATGATTTCAGCGATCGTGCTTGTATATGCGTATGCGCGAGGGTCGTTCCAAGTCACCCAACTGTCGTCTGCGGGGAAACGGCGGAGAACAGTCTCGGAAAGAATACATATACCATTGGGTGCCATATTGACGTAGTCTTGGATATTCTGTAACATCCACCACGGCGAGTCGCGCGAATTGTACCTGCATAAGGATTATCATCCGTTGGAAACAATATCAATATAATCACCACCTACCGAGGATTTCTCAAGGAATCCAACAGATTCGGAATGAGTCCGTGTTTCAGTGTCGAGGCAAAAGCGAGAATATGTTGCCTCGCTCCTTCATAGTTTCCTGTAGTCAAAAATAGTCCTCGTAGTGAGATGAACACATCTCTTCCCCAGCATCGCGCCCATTCGGTGCTGAAATGAGGCAAGCCAGCAGCGAGTGAGGGTGTGGGTTTGCCGGGATCCAGTGATGCTGACTGGACCATTCCTTGCATCTGTACTGCGCATAGAGCAAGGTCTCGCGTGAATTCGTGCCCGGTAGTCACAAACTCGGAGAATTGCTCCAGGGCAGCGACTCGAGCGGCCTTGTAAGCCGTGTACATAGTGATAGCGAAAAATTTCGGCCGCAGGTGAGGTGCAACATTCTTTTTGATCCTTTCGAACCTCTCTTGTAACCATTCAGCAGGAGCGCGTAGCTTTGGGAATTTGTCTGTTTGACTGTTCTCTCCCGTCAACATTGATACACCATCCACTGGCACGGTATGAACTCACTAGAGCAGCCTCTCGACCGTGTAATTTAGACCCCATACTCCTCTCCTCAGGTTTTCGCACACCGGGTGGCCCAGATCATTTGTAGTCATGACTGCTTGCAGCGGTCCCATCCAACCCTCTAACCCGCAATACGTCAACCGTCCCAGATCAGGAACGTCATACACGCCGAACTTCCCGTTGGTTGCATCTCGCTCTTCCGCGTCTGCGCGGTAGAGCACGACATTGAGATCCACCAGATCGAGAGACGAGAAAGCAACCGCGGCAGTTTCGGCGTCGGCACAAAAGATGTCTAGGGTGGGATCTGTCTGTTCAGCTTCAACTTCGAAAACCATCATGCTTCCCGGGGGGAAGAACTCGGGAACGACGATGGAACAAAGCGAATTTGATTTCTGAATCGCTGGAACTTCAGGCAAGTCGATCAACCGACAAGGCAAGCCCTTTATCGTCTGCGTATCTTGAGGAGCCTCGTATGATGGGATATCAACGGCGAAGCCACAAATAAACTTCCCTCGCGTTCGATTCAGTTCGATGGGGTTTACTATCGTTAACGGTTATCACCTCAGATGTGCGACAGAGAAATGGGATTACTCACCCTGGCCGCGTTGTTTGGAACCCTTGGTAAACGCTGTATGAGCAACGAGCAAGTATCCTTTCTGTGTCCTCGGGTGCACTCTGTGGATGATAATATACTGAAGAGCACAGCAGATTGTCAGTACAATAAATCGGCGAGAAAGAAACCAATCCCGGCACTTACGTCGCCATCCTGAAATACATGAGCTTCTTCGTATCCTCCGAGAAACATCTCTCTCCTCAGCCCATTCAACACCCTCTTTGCTCTTCCAATTCCAGACCGCTCACCAAGATCCGTAATTTCATACTGTCTTTTCTCCTGAACCAGATTTAAAAGTTTCGGGTACAGATCATCGAATCCCTTGACGGAAGCCACAGCGCAATGCCCAAACGTAATCAATCCAGCCACACAGAGTGCGTGCTCAGCGCTGAACTTGTCCAAGTATGACTCGTTGTCGTGAGTTAGGTCATACATAATTGCGTGCGGAACGGAACCTTGGAGAGTGGTCACGATACATGGGCGAGTGGGTCCTGTGCCGAATGGCGGAGCGAGATCTTGTACAGTCGTTAAGCAAGCCTCGTCCATCGATCCTGCAAACGAACAGAAACTTATTAAGTCGGTTAAGCATAGGTAGAGCCGAACATACCAATCGGCTTCCCCAATCCATATCGATACATGATCCTCGATAACTCCTTTGGATCAAACGCATTCCCGGCTTCTCTGACCAAGCTATTAACCCCCAACTTCCTGACAAACAGCAGATCCATCTCTTCGCTCCCGGTAAAAAGCTCCGCACAAACATATAAGTTTGGGTTCACCTTCCGCGCGACGTCGAGCATGGCAGTCCCGACATGCAAAGGTGTCGAATGACAGTTGTCGATACGAAATCCGTCGAATGCTTTCGCGAGAGAAGTGACGTAAGCAGTTATGAATGTCCATAGCCATGGGTTGTCCGAAGGGGCAGAACCATAGCGAAGTTTTACGCAATCGCCCCAGACAATAACTTCCCGGCGCAAGTATGCTTTAGAAGGTGGAAGAGCAAAGTTCACCAATGGGTCAGCGTCCCATATCCATCCATTGTTTGCAACGCAATATAAGGCAGGATCGACATCAGACCCAGGCAAGCGCGTGAAGTATGGTTCAACCAAGGGTGAACTGGCAAATGACGTCAGAAAACCTCTTGCAAGACAACGTATACGCACTCTTTGGATATTTCTCCGAGTTTAGGTCCATGGGGATCGAGCCGCATGTACTTCAGTCTATTTTTCATCATGCCAAGCGCTACTCGCGTATCTTCTTCCCAACCAGCGTAGAGTGGCACGTTCAAAACATCAACAACGCGTTTCCAACCCTCCGCCAGCGACCTATGGTCATCCGCGAGGTGTGGATAGGCAGCTTTCATGATTCCAGCAGCTACACCACCCTCGACATGTGCACAGTATCGCGAAGATAGTGCATCCAAATTACGGATCAAGCCAGTTGTCCGTACGATGTCAGCAATTTCAGTTGCAGACTTGCCATTGATATCCTTGCCACTCCAAGGAATAATCGAGTTAGACGACAACGCACTGAGGATGGATGTCGTCTCTTCCTGCGTGTCAAGGACATAAAACTGCCACAATTTCTTTGACTTCATATGTTCTTCCAAAGCAACGATTAGCGTTTCTATATCCTTCTGGGAATCGATACGCGTGGGCAGTCCGCTGCCTTGAAGAGACCCCGAGAATTCGAGAATTGCGTCGTCCACTTCCAATGCGGGAGTCAGATGGGGGGTATTCGAAGGGCTATAACCTAAGCTTTCGATGAGAACAATGAAAACCATAGATTTTTCGCTTGGGACATGCCTGCTTCAGGATGTTGTACGAGCCACTTGCTGTCGCTGGCAGTATGGTTAAGCACCACGTCCGTTAAACTCAAGAGACCATATTCTTCCTTCGCAACTCGTAGAGTGTCTTCCACCATAGAAGCGGCTTCAGATGGCTCAATAGAAGTGGCGAAAACATCCAGGTCATAGTTGCTCTGATCTTTGATAGAGTACGGGCTATCGCTCTCACCGCGCACCTGGAGTGGAGTCCAATGCAGCATTGTATACCCGCGATCACTGGCTTCCTGGAAGAGTTTTTTCCATAGATCGATAGGACCCATCCATTTAGATACGACTGTCAACATCGCGATCCCATCGAGAGGCAAGTCGATGTATTCTGGCAAGACTTGGAACCCATTATCCGAAGGCAAGAGCGGTTTCAGGTCGGCGGAGAGAATAGGGGAACGCGCGGGGACACGGAGGATGGGGTCTACATTGAAGTAGCCTTCCCTGCCTTTTATACGTTGTCCAGGCAAGTCGCCATCATATTCGACCCAATAGACGAATGCGCCTGCATGAGATATGGGGAGATCGACTTGGATAGGCTTGGAAAAATTAGTGGGTAGCCTGCGCAAGGGTAAGTTGCGTAGATCCGGTCAGATGCACACGCTTACTTTCGATCCGCGAGCTTGTCCCGCTCGAACATGCCACCGTCAAGCGGGAAGTTTGTTCTGAATACACCGTTCTTTGATGCAGGTGTTCCCGCGTCCAACGAGACGCGCAAGATATAAGGGACATAGGCAGGTGGTAGTCGAATATACTGTGGAATCACGAGTAAGCGGATACTCGAAGTCAAAGATACGGTCAACTCGCCGATCGCTTTTTGTCAGGCCCTCCATCGGGGTCGAGTCTGAGTTCGTAGACGCGAATAGGCTGTTCTCCCTCTGATCGTTCACTCAAGAAGAATCCTTTGCCTTCGTCCGCGGGTGTCTTCGGAGTGCTTGGCGCAACATCAAATTCCGCCGGGTCAGATTGAGGTAGCGATAAGGAAAGATCCAGTCTTTGCGTTTGTGGTTCCTTGTCCCGTTGTACCATGACAGAGTCGCTGGAGGAAAGGTGGAGGGGTGGAAACTGTGGTGAGTACGAATGTGGTGTCTTTATACCAAGTGTGGTTCCATTTCATGGTCAGTTCTCGATCCAATCCATTTGCCGTGACACCGTGACGTCAGTGTTGACCACGGCGCGGACAAATATCCTTTTTTGGATACACGTGCCTGTTTCTAGACTGCAAAACTTTCTTTGGAAGTATCCGGCTTATATAAGCCTTCCAATCTGCCAGCGGACCGGCATGATCCGAGTGCATACTGTATCCGACGAAACCTCATCTAACGACAAGGTCTAGACGAGTTGCATTGCGAATTTGATCAACGATCTACAGGTAGTCATACAAACAGCTTCAACTACAACAACAACATTTTTGAGTCACTAGCTAATATCCTAATTTCCATATCCGTATCGAACCCCGAAAACGTTCTCGTGGTATGCCTTGATTTCTACAACCAACACCGTGGCCGTGAGCACAACGCCTGCGAGAAGGATGTCGATGCAATACGTACGGAGCGCGACAAGCTTCGAGTTGAACCGACACAAGGCCAGGTTTCCCATCACGGACCAAATCCCAGCGAGGGCCTTCCCCTCTTCACCGGGTACACCTATCTCGCGGTACAAACCCTGCATCTCGCCTTCATCATCGAAGCCATAGATTCGCCGAATCTTGTCATGCAGTTCTTTGTTTTTGATGAGATCGATGTATGCGCTGCGTGCATCTCCGAAGCTGCAAGCGTCGCTTGAGTTACAGGGCCTTCACAAAGAAAGGGAGGAAGACGGACCCAGTAGCGAAAACAACGACGTCAGCGTCTAGTGTGGAACCGTCTTCAAACAGCAATCCCGTCGGCGTAAATTTCTTGATGGGCCCGTCGCTTTTCAGCTTGATCTTCCCGTCAATGACAAGCTGCGAAGCACCGACGTCTGTAGTGAAGGAGGGTTCTTGTTGGCCTGTGCTTTATTGTATGAAAGAACTTGCCGAAATAGTATCCTCCCCCCTTGTTGAACGCTAAGAACAGGGCGCCGGAGTCTTCTTCTCCCATGGTGAGTTTGAATCCTACTTTACCCAGGCCGTCCAGAGTTGTTCTGAGGCACATGTACATATTTATCAATGTAGATAATAGGTAGAAAAGGGAACATACTTGTCAGCCTTAGCGATATCCTTGGTGATACGTTGCTGTAGATATTTAACAACATGGGTTGGGTACGAGGCATTCACGCGATCAGCAACTTCAGTTGGGGGTCCACCCTCCCAGTAGAGTCCTAAAATCATCAGCAAGAAATCATAGTTCAAGCGGACAAACTCCACCTAGCAAACGGGGCATCCCTTCCTTGGTTGACATGATATAAGTCGGACCTCGTTGAACCATCGTAACGTCTTTGGAAGACATTATGTCAGTGGCTCTAGGTAGCAATGGAAATGGCCCTACCAACACCATGCTCCACACAATCAGAGCAAATATCGTGGGCTGGACGACATAAGCCTCGTGAATAGACTAGGGCAAGCAAAATATCGTACCCGATGTGCAAGAGCCAATTACTGCGACCTTCTTTCCCAGATGATTTGTCGGAGACTTGAATTTACTGGAGTGCAAGATCTCACCCCTGAACGCCTCCTATCCTGATTATGAGCAGATGCCCCTCGGTCAACGCGTTCGTTACTTACTTTGCCTGGAATGTCTGGAAATTTTGGTATGCCGCTGCCTATGCCGAGTGCCATCACGACGTGGTCTACCTTGAAAGTTCGCATTCGTCCACCCTCACGTTCGACCTCAACGGACCAACGCTTCCCGCCATTTCCGGTTTCCTTCTCGATCGAAAGAACGGTTGCAGAGGTCCACACGTTTAACTCCAAAGTGTGAGCATAAGATTCAAGCCAATCAGCCAGTTTCAAGGCCGGAGTGTAGACGGGCCAGGAAGGAGGGAACCTTTAACCAGTCAGTTGTATAGAAAAGCCATCTCCTTGCGACGCATGCACTCACGGCAAGTACGGCATGTGGTCATACCCTACAGCACAATAAGACACGTGTACAGGGGAAGCTGCATGGGACTCACAAACTGGGTCATGCAAGCATAGTGCAGCATAGCGCTGCCTCCAATTGTCGCCTATTCTTTTGTTTCGTTCGACAACGAGTGCGTTAATTCCCAGCATCTTGAGCCGTGCGGCAATATCCAGACCACTGTGTCCTCCACCGACGATAACCACGGTAGGTTCCTCGTCAAGAAATTCTCTTTCTCTCTCGCGCTTGGCAGCCCATTTACCATGATTCGGCTGAAAGTCCCTCAAAGGTCCGATCCGCTCTGGGAAACTCTTTAGATCCTCGAGATTGGTGTAAACTACGTGTGCTTTCCACACGCCATCGGGAAGGGGGACGAGCCTGAATACGCCAGATGCATGGCCCACATCGGTGTCAAAATTGAACAAAGCCTGAATCCAGGCGATATCCTCGTAAGGACGCTGGAGTTCCGTAGAGTCTTGTCGAAGAGAAAAAGTGGCTGCTTGGGGGTTGAAGACATCAAGCTGGTCTGTGAGGAATTTGGACACCGCGTTCTTGCCCTCGAAGGTACGGAAGTCCCAGGTGAGTGCAAGCGTATCACGCCAAAAGCAACCATCGAGGAACAAGTCGACAATGGCTGGAACATCCTTGAGACCGATAGCTTTGGCAAATTTGGCAAACCAGACATCGACTATCGCCTGCACATCAAGGTTGGGGTCAACCGTGCTGCCCAGGTTGTGTAGAGTGGGAAGAGTACGCGAAGAGGTTGAAACGGACATGGGAACAAGAAATGAGAAGGTGCAACGTGAGTGGTTTGGTCCCTGAGTTCACCGTTATCTTCGTTGTCTTAATATATCTCATCCGAGTGAGAACTTGGGCTCGCTTTGCGGTTAGTCTGGTCACCAGACTATTTTACGGTCCGGAGTCACGAGTGTTTCTTTTGCGGTTGGTTCTTTTTTTTCTAGTTTGCTATAAGTATGGGTTCGCGGGACACGGGACACCACTAGGACGTACGTCGTATTGCTTGTAGACTTTCGCAGATAAAAAAGATACATGATCAAGAAAGTATTTCCGTATCCATCAACATGATTTCTCCTCCTCCAACTCACTCTGCGCTAACACATATTGATCAAAACGTGAGTCCACTATCATTGACTAGTATGTAGCGATACTCACCCACTCGGTTCCGTCGACTCGATCTGCGCGCGCGCGGATTGGTACCATCCATACGTATCAAACCATGATCGCACCTTGCTGCCCTTTCCATCGTAGACCGCCGGATTTTCGTTTTCGGTAGAGTTATTGATCGCATGGAAAATGGTCGTCTTGCCAGCATTCGCCCGCCCAAAAGGATACTGAAGCGGTCAAATTTCTCTTGGATATTTTCAAAACCGCCCAGTGCGTTCTGTGTCGCAATACGTCGCTGAAGAAACTGTAGAAGTTAGAACCTAGTAGAGTTGAAGCACAAGGTCAAAGATTATATAATCCGAGTTCCTGTCACCGTTACAGTGGCAACACCATGATTTTGGCGGTCGGATTCATTGCAATTGAACGTTCAGGATGACTGTGATCCAGGTCGCTCCAACTCCGGGACTTTGAGCACGTTACTAGAACGATGCAACAATCCGAGATCCAGAGCCCATGTCTTTTTTGACACCTTCTCCAGGAAGTTCTCGAACAAGTTGTCTGGGTGCGAGTCGTTCGCAGTGAGTGTCTTGCTCGTAAGCTCTTCGTAGATCTGGTCAAGGATATCTACGTTCAAGTGTAATAGACGTTCCGCCGAGTGTGCCAAATTGAAGGGCCAGATCGATCTCGCTCTTCCATGTGAGAGTCAAAATCTGATTCGCAGAAGGGGCCGTCCAAAATCATCGTAAACGGCCGCAACAGCGACCTTGGCGCACTTGGCCCGCCAACTTCAAGTTACACCGTTCCTGTCCCTTTCTTTCGCCTTCCGCATGACAAGTCACAAGATGCCAAGGTTAGTCTGGATCTCGTTGTATGCGTCCTCGTTTTCAACACGCTGAAACGCTAATTTAGGTCATGTGTGTCCACGTTCGGCGGGATGGCGAGCTCCAACTCAGGAATTGTGATGGTGCAGGTGGTAGACTATTTTATACTCATGCTATTTTACTGGTCGAATCAGTCAAGCACGCAAAAATCTAACAGAGGGGGGTTAAAACCATACCCCAAAGCTCGGGCCTCGCCATCGAGAACTAACCAAAACGGGGGTGGTCGGAGAAGAGCATGCGGCACTCGACCTTGAATACTTCTGGTTAATATAAAGTCCGCTGTAAGGAAAGGAGGGATCCTAAGTAGATGGTACAACTTTGTACAACTTCGGCAACAACGTTCAACGCTGTCCACCCGATCAGTCCGAAACGTTTGCCCGTCCCCGAGTGCTACTTAGTGTAAGCCCACTCACGCTTGGCACCGCACACCGATGGTGACCAGACGAACAAATGACAAACGCGGAAGACGGGCGAAGAGACGTAAGGGATACAAAAAATGATGCTGAAAGAGAGAATGTAAGCAATGATATTGTACGATAAGCGGGTCAACAAGTCCTGGTGTAGACGGAAGTAGGAATGGGGTAGGAATGCGTGAATAGGATAAGAGTAGACAGTCCAAACACATCGATTCCACTGTATATGTCTGGGAATATTTCTGGATGCACAACGGCTTCCTAGATCGGGTCGAGCATGGGCATGAAACTAGCCATGTTGATGCAGGGTATTCCGAATCGAAGGTGAGAACAGAAATGCGAGACCTGTCCGCATGGCTGGTGAACACGTTTACGACTGTCAATATCACGTCAAGCCATATACCTCAAGAGTTCATCGTCGTCGCTGTTGTTGGTAAACAGCAAGTGGTACATCTTCCTCCTCGCCCTTCGACATAGGCACACTCCCAATGCTTGTTCTTGGTCTCCCATTCAGCGACGGCGCAACTGCATGAGCGCTGACAGCTTTCCTCGATTTTCCATCTGCAGGCAAAGGCGAGCCTGGAGTGACCGTAGCCGACAGTGAACGTGCCGGTCCTCTTGCAGGTTGTGGTCTACCTGGCGTGGGTGACGAGGGAGAATATCTATTATGACTTTGAGAAGGCGGTGATCGAGAACGCTGCATTGAGACACCTTGTGGTGGAGAGTCTCCCTGAACGAGTTCGTTCGCAGATGGAACCGAGGATGATGACGGCCGGTTGCGTAAAGCTGCTGTGTGCGAGGACGGTAAAGAGTTGGGTGCAGGCGACATGGCAAGATGTGGGTCCATGTTTCCTGGATACATATATGCAACGGACTCGGGCTCGACGATCGGTTGCGGATGATTGATAGGTGGACTTGACTGTCGATTTATGCGGGGAGCAGCAACACCACCGGGCGGTGGCGAAGACGACCCATAACCGTACGCCGGTGCATTATATTCCTGCTCCATAACTCGATGTTGCATTTCGTACTGGGGACCTTTGACGAGCATCTCCCCAGCGCGTCGGGAGCCCTGTTGTGCGGGATTCGCTTTCGTCAAGGTACCTCTCCGGGACCGATCCTTCTGCTGCTGCTGTTGAAGTTGTAGCTCCCTTTCCTTCTCCCTCTCCCTCTCCCTCTCCCTCTCCTTCTGTTCCCGCTCGCGTTCTTGTCTCTCCCGCTCCAAGTGTTCGTCCTCGGCTCTTTGCTCCTCCTCTGCCTCTTGGCCTTCTGCTTCCTCCTGTTCAGAGAGCTGCTGCGCTGGAGTAGCATCTGCGGTTCCTTGGGTAGATGGCGCCGTTGGAGTCGGATTCTGAGTCTTGTTGATGACACCGAGATACCAAAACATCAGGTTGCTGATTAACACCTGTTCATAAAGGGGCCTTCTCGGATTCGCCAGTTTGATGTGACTCAAGCGATAGATCGCGCGTTCGACATGGATCGGGTACCTGGCATACGGTCCCTGAAAGCCAGGCTGTGGAGAGGGAGACGTAGGCAAACCCTTCGACGATTTGGACGTCCCAAGAAGGGCAGCGGCAGTTTCGCGTCCCGAGCCCGTGAATCCGCTCATCTGGGAAGCCGGGTCATCCTGCTTTTTCTTGCTGCTGAACAGAGACCCAAAGAAGCCGCTTTCCTTTTCCTTCTCAGCTCGCAGAGCCTCCTTTTCACGTTCGCGTTCTAATTTCGAAAGTTTCTTTCCGATTTTGTCGCTGCTTCCCCATTTACCAAAAAGCCCCCTCTTGTCCTTTTCCTTCTTTTGCGCACTGATGGCCGGTTTTTCCGCGGAGACAGGGGTATCGGCTATTGTCGAGGCCACCGCGGTCTCTTCGGTGGTTGATACGAGAGTGGTGGCATCCGGGGAGGGAGTGCGCGGAGTCTCTTCTATTGACGTGGAAAGAGCGAGTCGCTGAGGTTGAGGATGCTGCAACTCTGGTTCTGGCGTAGTATAGACCAATGGTGGTTCGGATGCGACATCCGCCAAAGACGACATCGGGTCTTCCGTTGGAAGGGTCAAGGACAACAGAGGGGCTTGAGGAGTAATGAGTGCTTGCAAAGAGCGCACGATGTCACCCTCGGGATCTTCCCTCGCATATGCATCATATATCGAACTTTCTTCGGAATAAGAATCGGACCGATGGGGAGGACGCTCGTCGCTAGTAGCACTCTCATTCGAAAAGGTACGAGGGCGCCTGAACTGCTCAGGGCCATCGCCCTGCTCGCCGCTTGTGTGATCGTTTGAGGATAAATCACTGGATGTGCGTGTCTCTGTAACCTTGGCGGTAGGCCGACGCCGGCGAGCTGAGAAACCACGACCCTCAACTTCTCCATGCACAGATGCCTTGCGAATTTTGGTTCGCGCGGCACGACGAAGGATTAGACCAGGAGGGGGTACGATGATTGGTGCATCAGCTTCATCTGGCATTGGGGGAATGTCGTCCATCTGGTCAATGACTGCAGGGGACACTTTCAGCCAAACATGGTCGCGAGCATGGTGTCTCACTGACCTGAGGGAGACACGTTGAGACTGAGACTCCGTCTGAGGACCGTCCTGAATTTTGAGGGATCACCCTCTTTGGTGGCCTCTTCGGCGAGTTCCTCGAGGCGCTGCAGATCATTTATGGTGAGTTGGGGACCAGCGTGGGTCAAGACGGTGCGATTGCGCCGGATTGGAACGATGGTTTCTTCTTCGACGTCATCATTCTCAGAAGGTTTGTACTGCCTGCTCAGCATTGAGCGTTTGCGCTCGAGACCGGTTGACTCGGAGGAAATGGTCAATGATCTGCCCAGGACATTTGGACTGTCTGGAGGGGGCGTACGAGCGTGCTCCTTGAGGAAAGCGCGGAATTCAGCTGGGGCAATTTCGGGGTGGAGGCGAGCGGGGACCCAGAAGAGATGGAATGGATCGTCGGAGACGACACGTTCTTCGGAACTTGAGCTGTCTTCATGTGAGCCACTGCTTGAGTCGCCATCGTTGAGCTGCTGCGTGGTGGCGGCAGCAGCGGACCAGTAGGTCGAGGTGGGTGAGGGTGGTGATGAGGAGTTTGGGAGATCAGGATCGAGGATGAGAGCACCTGGACCACCCTGCGTCGACGACCTTCGTCTAATGTCGCGGAGTGCCTCGACTTCACGCTGGATCTCGAGCTGAGAAGGCTGCATGGAGCGCACAGGATGGTGGCGGCGAGAAGGAAAACGTGTGACAGGGAGGGAGAGGGGTCGTCGTCGCCGTTGTGGTCGTCGGGGTCGCTGCCGGCGTCGTCGTGGTAGAGAGCGAAGGATGGTCGACCTCGCGCAAACTGCGTTGGCGAGTGGACCTTAGTCAAACTAATTTTCACAGCGCCTTTTTTCGCTTTAGAATTCAAGACAGGTCAACTAAGTACTACTACAGGACACCCTCCACACCGTCCCAATCCGTCCGTCTGCCTCAATTGGCATCATTGAAGCAGCCACTGATCGTGCACCAGGGTCAGCTCATGCCATTGCCTGAGTAAAATGCCACGGTAGGGACAGCTCGCGGCGAACTAGGTCTTGATCAGCGACCATCAGGTGTAGGAGCGCTTGTGTTGCTCAGTGCAGCCGCTTCACGACGGAGTTCTTGTATAACGACCTTGCAGTGGTTACCACGTGAACGACTGCGAAAGCAGTGACAAGGCTCTGTGAGCGTACCGCGAGCGCTTCTGGGTTGACCCCACTTTCGATCATGCCCACGCACGTCGCGAGCGTCTCCTTGTCGAGTTGCGTGTTCAGCAGCTGCGAGATGTCGAAGAGGGCTGTCATCGTGAGTCCCCTTCCTGGCTGAGCACGCGTCGGAACGTACTGTCAAGAGTTTGCTGAGCAGCAGTAATACGATCAGAATCCTTTGAGGACATCTTCTGCAGAAATGAGCCCACTCGGAGCTGTCTAGTACCGAAACGCCCTTGAATGATAATGATAACTATGAAACTCGATCGCTGCTCGGGTCCTTTCCTTCCAATTACTTACCGAATAGGGAATGTCCACCCCTTTGCCGGGCTCGCTCGGAGGCGGCGGCCATTCTGGTATGAATTCTGATTCAGGTTCAAAGTACCTTGAGTACCGGGCGTATCGGACAAGTGATGTACAGAACATACTGGTCAGCAAGGCTGAGCATGTATCTGATCCGATGATACAGGCATCATCGCGACAGGGAACGGATCTCGGCTTGCTGAGCCTATCTGCAGTTGCTCATGCATACCACCAATTGCTCACCATAAGTAATCTCGTCGGCCGAGCGACTCGCTCACTATATGCAAGTACTCATTTTGGTCTCGAGAACGTGACCAGCTCTTTGCCCCATCATATTTTCATACGCATCCAGTAAGTTTCTTTACCCACAAGTCACCATGCGCACCGCATTTTCTTCGGAGCATTGGAATAAATTGCCGCCTCAGCAGTCCTATTTCTTTCCCAAATGCTGCCGAACGGACACAAACCTACTGTTCACAAGATCCTCTCCCCGTTGTACTAAGTATATGTGCATATGTGCATATATTATAATTATTAGCTTGTCGTGCCTGAGAACTACTTGAAAATCTGCGGTTCATCGGAGAAATCTAGGACGCCACTGATCCATAAATATTTCTAGTGTCTTCTATTTTGACACTCGGGTGATGCTGGGAACTAATTTAAGGCCTATCCAGCCACTGAACTTTGAGCAGTACCCAAGTTGGTTGTGAAACGAATCTCGGGACCGAGAATTATCTTCTACCAGAGGTTCAACGAGCCATGTTAGTCCCGGCTGTTTGGATTTCATTGATCTCCTGTTGTATCAGCTACGTAGATTCGCAATGGGATTGTATTTCACTCACCTTCATGTCGCCATGTTGGACCTCGCAAGGGAATTGGGCCAAGCGAGTCGCAGGCAGAAGCACATCATGATCATCACATGTGGGGCTCAAACTGCAGCGTCGTCTAATGCGAGCAGCTGCCTTGTTGTTACCGCACAGCGATCATCCGCTTCATTATACAGTCCGGGCTACAACATAACTCGCACATACCAGGCAAGGGTCTGCTCGGAAAATGTTACATCTTGTAATCAAACTGAAGCACTACGTGCATCCATTCGCCTGCCTGTGCACGAAACTACGGGTGTGACGAGAAAATCAAAAAAGCATTTGACCACAGTGGCTTGATGCTAGACGTCACCTTAGACCACGAGCGTAGAAAATAATATGATCTTGAATGATTATACCAAGTAAAGCCTTGAATGAGTTTGTTCACTGGAACTCAAACCATGGGCACAGCCACGGCCCAGGGTATTTTGATGTTTCGTGGTTCAGAAAGACCCTCCGCGATCTCATCTGGCGCAGGTAATTGAATGTCACAAAGTCTGACAATCCGCAGACGGTCGGCATGTTGACTCTGATGACATGACATGGAGCCTGTATTCCGTGGTAAGTGTAGAATCTGCAGGCGGGGAATGTAGACCCCGCGACGAAGGGTAGACACGTACTCCCTTGAATTAGCAACCATTGATTACCGTCCATCAGTCAACAATGTTCAGCGAGGCCTCGCTAGTACCATTTTCTTTTTCCTGCTTCTTAAAACTATAGTCAACAAAAAGCCTTCTCCCAAGATAAGCACTCACAAGCTGAGTGATGGGACTGAACGAGTTATTTTTATCGATGTTCGTGATTTAATTGGGCGTGGCTTATAACACAACAATCCAGTTTTCTGATCTTCCATAGATATATATACTCTGACTGGGAATCTCCGAACCTACATAAGACGATAGGCAGAAGATTTGACTCACCAATTGAATACGAACCAGTGTGCAATGTGGTTTGCCACACTACGTGGGATTCCGCATCAAGACGAGGTATCATGTCCGCAAACGAAAACGAATATGTTCTCGGAGGATCTGCTACAAATGAACATGATGGCACCCATTGGTAGTAAATCCGGCGGTAAAGCGCCCTGCTTGTCCGAGCGATGAGATTCGCAAGGCAACGTGTGACATTTGGCGTTCATCTGGCGAACGACACAACAGACCCAGAATCTGTATGAGATGGTTGTACTCAGCTTGATATCCAATTTATCATAAAAATAGAGTGACCCAGGAAATGGTTGTGGTTAAAGGTATCCAGGACAACCTTCCGAAGTGGAACCAGACACAAGAAAGCATCAGTATGGGAATCCGGGCCTGGGTAAGTTGGTCCTTACGTTTTCTCGCGAAACCTCTCGAACAATGGCTCGTGAAATCGTTGGTCCTGATCTATGATCTTGCCGGGATCATTTGGTCGGTTCGCTGCCTCGACTGTCGAGATAGTGATGGTCGATTGATGAAAAGATCTGGTGGAGGCATGGGGGTTATGCATAAGAGGACGACCAGAACTTCACAGACCTTGAGTAGATAGTGATTCCCAACAACCACTTGGCCGCAATCTTCCCGCTCGCCGCAGTGGGAACTTTGGAAGCCATAAATGTTAAAATCAATTCCTTGATGCGGCTAGGACGACCCCCAGGTCGAGACCATTTAGGTAGCCTTGGCAAGGTTTTTGTTTGTTACGTTGCCCCAAACTACAGTGCCGGCGTATCCTCAGTTTTTTCACTGGTAAACCGTAGCACGGAAAAAACCACTGAGCCAGCAGAGGAATATTGAAAGGAGGAAAATACGGTAGTGAGCGCCCATTGGAACGGCATAGTGACGCAAAGAATAGGCCGGAGTATGTTGATCACATCTCTTTACAGAGAAGGGGGTGAGCGTGATGTTAGGTATATAATGAAGTCGATACACTACTAGACTGTAGACATGGACCAAGATGCGTACGGCATGTTGCAAGTTTGCGACAGGAAACAAAAAGATCGCATTGCTGGGTCTGCACCATAAGTGTAATCTAGCAGAGCCCACGACGCGGTCTATTAGCTTGGGTATTCCGAGAAATGGCAACAAAGCTCACCGATGCGCTAGTCGCAACTTCCATCGGGAGGACCATCTTTCCACCTTTGGTCCGTTCTCGTACAATCAAATTTTTCCTTCCCCAATCTCTCGTTCACTTCATTGTGCCTTTCGCACAACCACCAGCTCAATGCCGCGCGTCCACTGACGTCTGGTGGATGGTGCTTTATCTCCTCTCCTAGATGCGTAGCGCAGTGGGAACAAGGGTACAGCACCGGTAAAGAGTGTAGCAAGTTCAGCATGTTGGCGCGTTGGAAAGGAGTGGGTCGCTCGGGGTAATAAGCCGCCGTCGTGTGCAAGAACGTCCATGTCGCGTTCCCCAGCTGCCCGCCGTCCGGAGGACAATTTGCGAGGCGTGGGTCAGGATCGGCATCGTTCTTGAGACCGGTTCCGGACGCGAGAGCGGCCATCATGGCTGCTGTCGTTTTCTTTCCCGAGCCCGATTGTGAGGACGACTGTGTCGGCTTCCAGTTCCGCCATGCAGTACAGATTTTGCAGGGTTTCCCATCTGGTCCGATGACCATGCCCGGGGGCAACTGCGGCTTTTTGGGGGAAGTCTGAGTCGATCCAGAGTCGCTCATTGAGTTCAAGTTGTGTTCCGAGTCCGAGTCAAGGTGCCACGTGATCGTTTCATCATATCGCGCGTCAAGTTCGGCGTTCGCTGTCTACCGCGTCGGACGTCCGTTGACTCTCCGGTGGTTGCGTACTAATGCCCAGTGTTGTTCCATCAAAAAGAAGCTCACAATGACTCAACGGCCGGTGTACACTTCGCTTAGCGTCCCGACGGTCATCACGCACCCTTCTGCGAGATGTCTCCAATGGTCCGATGACGGCCAGCTTTGTCTGGTCACAAAATCGGCCGTTCACATACTGGTAAGAATGTCTGTCAAGTCTACAAATCCAGTCGCGTCAAGTGCATACAGACACCAGACCACGGAATCAACTTTAGCACACCTGCAGACATCAAATCTCCCGTCAACGACGAGCAGAGTGACCGGACGCTGGGGTGGTATCGAACGATGATTGAAACGACGCGAACACAAAATCACTCCTGGCCCACCATAAACCAAGGTAGTTCGTTGCATTTGCCCTCATCGTCCCTCTCATTCTCTTCCAGGTTGGGGTTTCCTAAGCCTCGGATCCCTCGATGTCTCTATTCGCGGTGTAACATGTTCCCCAAGCGGATTGACGTCCCGTGGAAGGTATTTACCTATTTTTGTGGTCATTTCATCTCCTTCATGTTCAAAAGGTGTGTCGTAGCGGTGTTGAACTCCAATATGGAGGTCACCTTATGGACCGCCGGAAAAAATCATCTGAAAGGCGAATGGTCGAACGTAGGTTCATCCCATTCGTACGAGGATGTATGATTTATCGTCTCCAGATTCAAGACGTGACTACGTACCTGTTGGACAGTCCGCATCTTGAACAGGATGACGACGAGACATCGTGGATGCTCGGGAACCAGGTCATGAGCAAGTCGAGATGCCCCTATCCAAGGTATTTTTCTGACCGTTGGTTTTTCAGGCATTGCATGGTCTGGCCAGCCGTCCTGGGGAATCTGTCCTGCTCCGCTGGTAGACGCGTCAATTCTCGCTCTTGGGACCCGCGCAGGCTCGGTGAAATTTTTTAGGTGCGCATATACTCAATCATCTTAACCGCGTCTAAACTCGCCTAGGTTCGAGCGTGCTGATAATTCAGAGGGAGCGGTTTCCGTCGTCGGAGAAGTGAAGCTTTGCGACAATTGGATAACCAACGTATCCTGGTCGCCTTGGCTTGTTCACAAAGATGGTCAATGTATGCATCTCTCTCCCAGGGAATTTCGTTGACCTTGATGCTCTGCAGCCAGGTGTTTTCTGGCGTGTGCCACAGGAGACGGAGGTGTTTTCCTCATCAATATTTCTCAGAAGCTTCAGTTACGAAGGGGCGACGGCTTTCTCACTACTTATGAATTAGACGGCAGTTTCGAACGGGAAGCTGAGGTTGTCTGTTCTCCCGACAAAGGCGCCATCACCGCTCTCGAATGGCTCGCAATTCCCCGAAGAACCGTAAGAATTTTGTTCAACGGTGAGATAATTCGATAACCAGGTGCTCTCTTAGCCGATTCTTGTGTATTCCAAACCTGGCGTAATTCATCTATGGTCTTGGCCCTTGTCACCTGCCCAGTGGCATGGTGGCCGTGTGCTTGCCATCCAGACGCAAAAATTATCCGTGGGGTCTTCCGCATTTTCCTACGTCTCGGGATTTTCCTACGTGACCGAAAGGGACGTGCTTCTAGTGGCGCTTTTAGATGGATCCCTTCACGCCATTCATAATATGTCAACCGAGCCATCCTGGGAGCCCACATCCTCGGATGACCTCCTCACATCAAAAGCACTTTCACAGGCATCTCGTGTATTTTTTGCACAGACAAGCTCTGCAAATATCGAGTACGTGGATGTGAACCGAATTAGCGGGTTGGTTTGTTATGACTCGCACTCCACTTTGACCTGGATCTATGAGTGTGTACCCCGCTGTCTCCCGTGTTGGGCTGTGAGTTAATTTTATACCAAGGTCACTGAGACCGTCTGATTTTAGCTACAAACATGAAGCGAGGCACGAATGTACACTCGTCACTGCACCGTTCTGGCCACTCGATCCCGACACCATTTTGAGGGCGGCGCAGGAAACACTGGTTCGGTTTGATTGCGGTAATTACACTGCAAAATTCCTTCTGAGGTTACGTTGACTTCAATGTCGGATGTAGCGACCAGAAGCACGCCGCTCCACCATCTTCGGCCCCTCCTACTGCATTTGTGTAATTCAGGACACTTCGCCGAAATATGTCCTCGGCTGTTGGAAGTATTGGATCAAAGTCCGCAGGACGGATCGCCTGCGGTATCCGTGCCACCGCTGTCCGTGGGCGTAGGAGTGGAGTTGCAGCGCCAAGTTCGAGAGAGTTTGGCCACCCATCTCTTTGGGTGGAACGATCTTTTTTTCCTGCGAATGAAGTTATCTGTGGCCGATCTGTGTTGGGTATGTGGCGCCTCCAACAACACCGATCGCTCACCTAATCACGTCCTATGCGGTCACAGAGACTGTGCAAAGACGAGCAACTCCGTTTGGATTGCGGGCAAGTTGCCCACCGTCAGCTGACCAGCATATCGCACCAGGTACTCCGCATTTTGGTGCGCCACTTCACCGCCGTCGTCACAGCACTCGGACGTAGGTCATCTCCTATGTTGTAAAGCCGAAGAGTTCATTTGATGTTATTGTGGCGCAGCGACAGATGTTCCGTTCGTGTTGCGAGTGGTAGTACAATCACGGCTCGCGGGATCTCCAGCGGATCTATCTCGCGAGGCTGAGGCATTGTCGACCAAGGTGAACACGGCGATTGCGATCGATCCGTTGATAGCTGGTTTGCATGAACTCTGTCCAGCCTGCCACACTGAAGTCCCATTGGAGGATATAACACGCGCGACGTGTCCCAGTGGCCATTCTTGGGGTGAGTGAAATTCGACCTCATGGGGAAAAGGACTTCTTCTTCAACGCGTTCACAGCTCGTTGTTCAGTGACTTCTTTCATTTTATCAACTTCGATGGTTAGGACCTGCATAGGTTGTAGCCGTAAAGCGCTTCTTCCTGTGTCACAGAGCTCGGCTGTGGACGAAAGTTGGCTGCCGGCTGCTGCCCGCAGCTGGGTTGTGAAGGAACTGCTGGAAGCCGTCCAGCGATGCTTGTTTTGCGGTAACAGCTTTGTGGGTATCGTGTAACGGGGGGTGGAGCTCGCATTGGGGCTCTAAGGGGGCGATACTGCTTTTCTCCGCACGAAATGAAAGAGATATTGAATCGATCCACGTTTTTTTTTTCGCAACCACGATAATTTATCGTCCAGTACATGCTTGTTATCGATTAAAATCGTACGATATACCGGGCAGCGTCACCTCATCGGCAGCAGGAGGCCTATCGCTGTTGTGAGGGCTTTGAGGAAACGTCATCCCGCAGCTTTGCTCTCAGCCTTTGGAGTGCCTTGCCCAGCTGGTTCTCCCCCTTTCCATCAGGCCCTATGCCCCAGAACGCGTCCTTGTCAGAGTCCTGGACGCGGCCGCCGCGAGTAAGTGACGTCATTAGAAAGGAGGGTCAGGGAGTTTCGATCGCTTACCTCGACTAGCTCTGCATCCCCTGTGGAAAGAAGCTCCTGCTTCAGGTTCTCGTTCTGGGTGAACTTGTGCCAGAGCACCAGGTCCATCTGTGGGTGGGTTTTAGCATGCCATCAGTCACCAGACCGGGAAAAGAAGGGGGGGAAAAAGAGGGGCGGTAGAAGGGGAGGCATACACACCATGTCTATTCTGACGCGAAGCCAGTCGGAACGGACCTCAGGATTGAATCTGTGGGTCTCATCGAAGACGACGCGCGGACGAGGAGAGCAGGTGCGGATGTGCTCTGCTAGCTCAGGGCGGTGATCGAGGAACTGTCGAGGGTTGGATGTCAGATCGTCATGTGCGTCATCGCCTGTTGCGCCCCGCCCTGAGAGCTTACGACAGCCTGGGACCTTCCCCCAGCTTTGCCAGCTCCGAGGTCGTCGCTCACCTTGAGTGACTGGAAGAGGTGCTCGCTCGTAGGGTACCGCTTCCCTCGATAGTCCACCGGGTCGGGCGAAAAGTTGGTGAATCCGTAGTACGGATCGTTTGCGTGGTAGAACAGGATACGCTTGGGAGGCTCAGGCACGACCGCACCCGCTTGTTTCGCTGGACGATCCTGCTGCTTCTGCTTCGCTGGTGACGCCGTCCCAGCCGGGGGCGAGGTAGAGTGCGGACGCGAAGGCGGTGAGAGCTGTGGTGGGGAACTCGCACCCTTGCCAGTAACGACCTCGAGAGCTGTCTGAACGACCCTGACTCGCCCAGCCCCGGCCTCGTCATCGGACACACAGCCCCGCTGATCGTCGCCCGCTCCGAGTCCGAGCTTACCCAGCGACTTCTTCACAGCGTCGATCTTGCGCCGCGTAAGCGGTTCGTCCGACGTCACCCGCAACCTCTGGACGATGTCGATCGCATATGTCTGGCTCTGGCGCAGCGAGGAATCGCCTAATGGGCTCTGATCAGAGGCACGGGGTCGCTGGCCTCCGTTCGCCGCGGCGGCAGGGAGTCGTTTTTGTAACGTGGAGGGCATTCTTTGATGAGATGGTCGCTAGTATTGTGTCGTGCACGCGGGCGCGTCGAACACTTTATAGGGAACCCCTGGACGGCGACACGTCGGTGCAACATGTCTCCCCCAACACGTTCAATGCGGTGTCGCGTACTCGTTGAAGCGCGATGAGTCGTCGTTGAAGTCGTGCGATGTTCTCGTTGCCACCGTCGGCGTGGACGACATTCAACAAGCGCCCTCGCGACATACACGTGGGGACTCCATGTGTAGGGGGGTATACATAGAGTACCACTGCCAATGCCTTCCCTGACACAACGACTATGCCCGCATCCCATCTTTGCCAGGTGAGTTCCTTCGCACGTTCTTTTCCGCCTCTCTTCACTCGACTCATATCCCCTCTATCAACGCCCCGAAATAGGTTTGTGGCATTAAACCAAAGTATGTCGACGCTGCAGGTGCCACCCACTCGTATTGCGGCAAGACATGCGCTCGCACCGCCGTGAAAAGTCCAAATACCAACGCCTGTATCATTAATGGGTGCAAGAAATCAGAAGACCCCTCGTTTCGTGGATTTTGTTCTTCTGATCATGCAAAGTATGTACCTCGTTTCATATATTGGAGTGGCGAAAACCTATGAATTCTAGGTTGGCCGTTAGTTCCGGTATTGTGCCGGGTTGCGCTCGATGCCACTCCTTTCCGCAATGCAATGGACAAACGTGTAACGGTTGCGCCAAGATACCGCCGGATGAAGTCCGATTGTGGAATATCAAACGTGCGGGCACTGTTTGGAGGGAATGTTGGTCTGATGTTCTCTCGATCGAGCTCATATTCATCCTTTTTGATCAGTCGAACGTGAGTGGAAGAATAGATGGAAAACCGGGGCACCAGCGACGATCGACAAGTTGTTCGAGATATCTTACCCATCTGATGTCTTGGCCGGCAAGGAAACGTTCCGGTGAGAGTTAATATTGACTGTAGTTCCTGCTTGCTGAAAGTTGGCCTGCAGGCAGAGTCTAGAATCCAACGGAGGCATTCGGCTATTACGCACGTTCCACGCCTCTCAGTGCATTTGCGACATGGGCACCAAGGGTACGGTATTATGCGACTGGCGTTCCTGTGGAATCTGTAATATAGTAAAGTCCGGGTTTGAGCGTGTCGCGTTCGGGGCTCCTGGTAACAAAGGAAGGTCAGTGCAGTGTAACATCACCCGCTGCACCTCTTAACGCTAAACTTTGTCCGCACCCTTAGATTCGGTGATGGCCTTCATTCTTCTTCGGATCCTTCCGTGGCGGACCGGTTTGCAACCTCTTGCCTGAGTTCACCCTATCGAGTGATGATTGCGTGCGATGTCGTGTTGCCGCAAAATCCCAGCAAAAACAATTCGGTTTGTCATCTCCCACCTGCAACCTCCGTTTTCTGATGGAATGGACAGATTCTGATGGGTGACAGGGTCGTGGTGCGGGATTCAGGAACCATTACTCCGAGATTCATCGTCATGTACACTAAAGGCAGTTGACCGGCCGAGCCTAGACTGCCGGAGACCGCAACCCTACACGATGCAGTTAAAGAGTTAGAGTGCTTCGTCCTAAGATCCGTTGTCTATTTTAATATTGGTAAACCTGTGTACTGTTAGTCACCAGGCACTTTATAGGACCCATATCGATAACTTGCCTCGTTGTGCACTGCCAACTAATTCGGTCACGATACACGGAAGTTTCAAGCCAAAAGAGACAAACCAGATCAACATCGAGGATGCAATGAGTCTGAACACACCTACACAAATTCAAATGGATGGAGCTTCTCTGCCACTATCTGAGAGGAGATACGGGTAGATAGGACAATCGTATGACGATCGGCGAGTTAACAAGACAACCGGGACGTCAAACCCCTGACCTAGTCTTATCGTGAGCTGGTCGCGGTATCAACCGGAGCACGCACAGTAATCATGAGATGCGGCAACTTATGTGGCATGAATTTGTCGCGCTACTGAGCTCCGCGTCGCGCCACAAACGTGGCGAACACGAGGCAGTTGTCCGACCGCACGCTGTCTGCTCTGAACCTTTACTTAACGGAGAAGGTCATCATTGTGGTCGTCAATTGGTGTAATTTACGATGGTGGCTTCGGGACTGTGTGAGGTACGTTATCGTGTTCTTGGTTCTATCGCCGTTCTGGATCTTAGAGGGGAGTCCGTTCAGAACTGCCACAAGAGGCCGAAATCTGGCACGCACAGGTTTTGCGGGAAAACGTGCGCCGCACAAGGAGCGGCTAAACCTACGCGACCCACCACATCCCATCCCCAGCCCAAAGGTGGACCAAGAAACGTAGGCCAACAGAGAGCTGCACCCATCCCGCAAAAGGCGGTCCAACTGTGTATTGTGAGTCACAGCATCATCGACGCCGATCAATCGCGATCTCATATCTTCGATGTGCGTCGATCTGTAGCACTGTGGTCAGAAGCCCAAGTTCAATGGCTTTGATTATTGCGGCAAGTCATGCGCAGCGGCGGCAAGCACTGCGCCGACCAGGCCACCTACAACGCAAGGGTTATCAGCGACGAAACAGAAGACAACGCGTGCACCGAACGCGCCTCCCAACAGCATTCAGGCCCCTGCTCCCGCGAAAGCCCACAAGGCACCGCGCACAAAGGTTCCTGTACCCCAGGGTAACGATCTCGATAATGATTGAATGAGATTTAAATTGACGACTCATCGAATAACAGACGATTCCAGTGAAGAAGACCCAGTACCCGATGACGGTGACGATGACGACGGTGGTGTCTCTACCGATCTAGATGCATACCCATCGGACTCGGAATCCGAATCAGAGGATGAACCAAGCGTGCCTGCGGTTTCTTTGCCTCAGCCGAGCGCAAAGCGTGCATTAAGAGGCAACAAGCTTGGCAGCGGCGTACCGAAAGTCCTTCCCGGTTTTTGTGCAATTCCGGGGTGTGGCCAGCCCTCCCACGTCGATAGAAAGGGCGTGAAAACGATGTACTGTTCGGTTAAACACAGAGAGTGAGTTTTTGCAGCTTGGGTCTGACAACGGACACGAGCCACTCACGCGTTTCTATAGAGAAGCGGTCAAGCTGGGGATAGAACCAGCTTGCATCATGTGTCAACGATACCCGCAAAGTACGACGGATTATTTCTGTTCGTCCGCGTGCAGGAACCAGTCCATGATGAAGACTTGAGGCGTCCACCTTGTACTTTGTATAGATTTTTCATAGTTACTTTGCCGAAAACCTTATGAATGTTACGCCATTCCACGAGGATGCTGTGGTCGGCAAAATCGCATTGAATTGAATCAGTCAGTGGTCGGTACCGCCAACTTGAACTTGAAAACTCATCTTGCTTATGTCAGCCATGAAAAGTTATCCTCGTCCACTGACCACCACTGGGATTTTACTTCTCCAATCTTCAAATGGGTCGCCTACGACGCTCTCGCACTCATAAAGCTCAGCGCGACATCCACCGGGCCTCTCGTACGAGGGTATGTACTCTTCCAACTTACCCACCTCGATGCACATCCAAGTTCTCCAGGCCCGAACAAAAGATCTTGATCAGATACAGCTGATCGACCTTGATCCGAAAGTAAGTCGTCTTATTCAAAGCCAAGCGCTCCCTCCGCGTCGTCCTCCCTGTCGCGCGGCGCGCCCTCCTGCGCCCGCATCAGATTAACAAAGGCCGAGAACTCTCTCTTTATTACTTTCCAATGGGTACCACACGGTCCGTTGATGCGGGAATGGGTCGTCGGCGCAGAGTGATTTGACTGACGAGCTAATCTCCTCTTAACCCTGCACCCCACCCCCACCTCACATTGCCCCCACCCGCCGCGCCCGTTGATGTTCCAGAATCGCGCGGCGCTCGAGTCACAGCCGCTGGATTTCGAGAAACCAGGTCTGGCTCAACACTATTGCGTCGAATGTGCAAAGTATGTCTTTCCGCCCCGCCCTTCGTCCTCGTCTGCTCACCTTGCTACGCCAGATACTACGAGACGGACACCGCGCTGAACTCGCACTGGAGAAGTAAAGTACACAAAAAGCGCTGTCGTGCGCTCAAGGATCCTGCATACACCATCGAGGAGGCGGAACGGGCTGCTGGGCTAGGCAGAGAGGGGAAACGGCCCTCTTCCACGACTACCACGTGGAATTCTGCCACTGCCTTGACCACATCGGCGATCGCTGCGGCTGCTGCGTAGCTTTCCATGTGTTTTGTGGCATGGAGTCATTGTCGCTTCACTGATTTGGACGGTGTCGTACGACTCATATATCATTCCCTCGTTATGCTTTGCTTCCATTGCCCACAGGATCATCACATTCCTGAGATGGTGGAGTTGAGAGCAAGGGGATGCCATGGAAAGGATCAGCGAACACCCTCATTCCAACTCGTGTGCGCACACATGATCAATCTATCACTTGGCAGCCATTGTATATTATGAGTAGTCGTGCATGTACTACATACATTAGCTGTTTTCATACCAGTAGACCGCAAGTCAGCGCGAATAAGTTACCCCGAATTGTCTACCCCAATAAGAAAAACAAAAAACTAATAGTACTAAGTTACGGAGAAGGGCAAGAAAAGAATGTAAAAGAGTGTGATCAAACGAATGCTAGCCACCTGAAGGAACAGAGTAACTTGTTCCCCTATCGCCCTCGGTGTGTCTCTCCAGATACGACTCGTCGTCGTCTTCTCGTCCCTCCAACGGCGACGTCGAGTAAATACGTACCGTACCGTCGTGACTTCCCGTAGCAAGCATCATAGGTTCGTCTGTGGCATAATTCCAACCCAGACACGTCAGATCCCCGACGCCGGGAGCATTTTGAGGTCGTATGCAGTGCAATAAAGCTGCAGTCTCTCGATCCCAAATATGTATATCGCCCGCTAAGAAAAAAAAACGATAAGCAACCCATGACAGACGTCACGAAAACAAGGATACCAACATTTGCTAGCACAAAGCACGAACTGGTCGTCTTTACCACCAAAGTGACATGGACCTGCAATGTCGACGACGCCCTTGAGAGCGAATATGTGTTTCAGATTTAGTCGAGACGTCTGTGCGTACTCGGCCCGATCTCGGTCTCGTACGATTTCGAGCTTCCATAATTGAGGAGCGGCCTAGAGATGACGTGGAGTTAGTGCGTGTCCACATCCAGTCCACGAGTCCTCACTTTCTCAGGTGAGATTAAGACAGCTGTTGTTTTTCTCGCCATAGCAATGTCCCGGACATCGTTTGCAAACGGCGTTTGGCTGAGAAAGATATTAAATATGAATAATCAACGTGCGTAGGTCGCATTGCTCACCTTTCCCTTGTTCTACTCTGCATATTATATACTGGCATATCGGCATGAATAATCACGAAAGGAATTCGAATCAGTCGGTTACGTACCAATGATACGCTTCTCGACTCTAGTATGCCGACTGGGTTGGGGCCCGTCAGTCCGTGTTATTGATGGCCCTACACCCACCAATCGGGTGCAGTCGGGTGTCACGGCCACGTTGGTCAACCGGACGTGTCCGAGGTTGTAGGTATCTACAACTTTTCCGTGGAGATCCTGGAAATAGGGTCGATACGTTGCAGAAACACACCTCCTCGCTAAAACGAGAACACGTACTAGTTTTACCACGTCACTGCCTTCGACAGATAAGAATGCTATTTTTCATGATTGTCAGCACCGGGATGATCCTTCGGAAGTGAATATCCCACCATCCCCTGTGGGAAGCCATATGATAGACTGAACCATGTTTGGCCGGTCTATTGTTTTTCTACACACACCATCCTATCCAATTTGTCAGAATCTCTGACGATTGGGAGGTAAACGATCATACCTCCGACCACACCTTGACCGCGCGTGTGAGCCGGGTGAGCAGTATTCGCCCGTTTGGAGACCTCGTTGTAAGGTTCAGTTCAACAGCATTGTCCGCAGGAAATGATAACCATACCAAGCGACTTGACCAATAAACCCTCGAACGTGCACGAGCATGCGGTGAGTGATAATGCTTTCCTGAGCGCCGTCTAAGCATGAGGTGACAAGATTCCACATTAAGTAACTCACCCCTGTTACGCGGAATATCACAGATGTCCTGTCCCAACTGACTGTACTGTCAGACTGGTGAGGACCGTTGACAGGTGTAGCTTACCTCGAAGTCGCCAAGTATTTTCCATTCGGAGAGAATTGGAGGTGCCGAACCAGCGCCTGGTGAGCACCCAGCTCTTGCGACGTATCTAATGCCTTTAATTTATCGATGGCGCTGGTTACCCTCACTCCACGCAATGACATTCCTGGATCCGGGAATCGGCCAGGCGACATCGCCACAGCTGATGATATAGGAGCTATCGGGGTATCGAATGAAGAGTTTCTCCGTGGAGACATGGGTCGAGCGGTGGCCTGTAGCATGATCACTGACCGGATCGCATTGACGAATCGCTGACGAGCGTCAGACTGGCGGGTCTCTGTGGTCTCATCCGACCGTCCCTCGGTACTGGAAGCTGGATTCTCGGTGGCGATCGAGCAAACAGAGAGGGCTGCACCGGATTTAGGAACAAACGGAGCGGGTTCCTGGTGGTACAGTGGTCGAGCGGGAGCACGGACACGAGTGCGAGGCTGAGCAGTCTCTACGATGGGGAGTAGCTCCTTGGGTCTTCTGGGCTTGATAATCCAACTTGTAAGGTGCCGCAAGTAACCTCGTGCAGCAGCGACACGCACGCTGCACCAGCGCAGTGATATTCGGCTAGCTCGTGCCACACGAGTGTTTGCCAAGTGATTCGTCGCTTCCGAAATCACCTCCTCAAGCCACTTTTGTCCCTTGTGTTGGACAAATATCCATCTTTCCGATGCGAACCAGGCAGAGACTGCAGCAAGACCAAATGATGTGACAGCCTATCGTCTGGAGTGAGCATCAACGATGTGCAGAAGTCAAAAAGGTGTACTCGCCGTCAGAACGGTGATTATCGTCGAAGTTACACGGCCCTGATGATGAAACGACTAAACCTAAGTATGACGATGGAGGAGCGAGTCTGCGCACCTGTCCAGATGAATATGTGAAAAGCATGAGCCCAGCAGAGAAGCAGGCTACGGACATCACCAGGAATACAAGCGGAGACCGCTTGATCCAGATGAGAACCCACCATGGAACCCTATGCCCAGGAGAGCGGCTCGATGATGTCAATGAGCCAATCTTATGACGTTCAGAAGCCAAAGAAGGACCTACTACATAGCCTGCTTCCAGGTTAACCCTAACAGACTGTTTACTGCGGCCGCGATACTGAATACCAGGGATGAAAACCAAAACGCATTCACGGAATCCGCCAACACATTCCCCGTTGCATTGTAGGAAAACTGTAGGGTAGTTGCGGTGACGGCAGAAAAGAATGTCGCAACAGTCGACAGATTCAGTAAATTCGTTGCAGCATGTTGCTGATGGAACCTGATTGTTGGAACACCTGTATAGCATATCAGTGCACTGCTTTCCCATAACGCACACGCCCTCACCGATCTCGATGAACATGGACAGCGTCCCCGTAATATTGTCGATGTGATCGCCGATCTCCGTGGTGAGGTCGTGTACATAGCGCTGCACGGCGGGTGAGCGAAATTGATCTGCAAAACGACAAAAAAAGGTCAATTTCCACAGAAGAAGACCATGTGTATGTCAGCGCTGACTTTTGTATTCGACCAGACATGATGACCAATACTGGATACACTTGTCAAAGTTTCACGAGTGAACTCGACGAAACTGGACATACTTTCAAGTCACCCTCAAAGCCTCGCATGGACTGGTTGACAGCCTCGTCGGTGAACTCTGGGAATTCGTTGAGACAAGTGAGGAATGTCACGACGTCCTTTGCAAAGCTTTCGAACTGTGTCGGAAGGGTATCAGGCTCCAGATTGTCCTCTAGTTGTAGCTTCACGATGGGAGCATGTTGGCCACGCCAAGGAGCCCGTCGTTGTCGGTGCATAAAGTTTGGGTTGGCGAGGGCCTCACGGGGTTGCCGTAGAATTTTGCGAGGGTAGAGGTGGGCAGCGTTCTCTCGAAATAGGAACAAGATCTTTGTCAACCGTTCACGTAGTTTGAACGCGGAGGAGAGAATGCCAACCGAGCTCCCCAGTTGGCGGGCAGCGTTTGCGAAACCGCGGAGCTAAATATGGATGAGAAGTGGAGAGAGAGAGAGAAGACGCGCCACACACCTCTTTGTCGAGATTCTCTATCCGTCTGCAAGAAGTTGACTTACCGACCTTGCCATCGCACGCGACAAAGGCACTTACTTTTCGAACCGGAAGAACTGCTCTGCACCCGCGTTCGATAGCCTCTCGTCGAGAGAAGTTGCTGCAAAGAATTCCATGAGCACGTTGGACGCCGGCGACACCGCCGCGACTCACGCAAGTCTTCTTCTTGCACCGGTGGCGAGGTGAACTCTAAACGGATCGGTCAGCACGCGGAACGGGATACCGGTGGCAAAGAGAACGAACCATTATCGAAAGGACTGTCATTGTTCAGGTCGGAAAGCATATCTATCAAACTGAGAATCGTTTGCTTCCGCTTGAGAGGATCACCAGACTCCATTCGAGCGTAAGGACTGTGGACGGTAGTCATGTTCGAGTTCCCTTCAGGAAAGCCCCGAGCGTGTGAGCTGCCTATGGGCTTGGGTTGAGCACCTCTAGAATGAGAGTGCGAGTGAAGCATGTTATGGGACTGTACCTCGCATAGAAGTGGGCATGGCGTTGGCTTGATAAGGACGGCAGGGACCGAGCCCGGGGCGATACTGTAGGAAGTGGAGAGAAGTTCGCACAGTGGATGGAGCTATAATATGGGAATCAAGGGAAGTGAATGAAAAAGTCGCTCCGACTTTGAAATGCAAAACAGAACTTCGAGTGTTCTGGCCATGCTCCTCGCGCAGTGGACTAAAACGCGAGATTCATTCCTCCGCTTTTTCTCGTTCGGCACATGCATACCGTTACGAGAAGGCAATCGGGACAGAGTCTCAGCGAACTGAACCAGCGCGTAATTGCCTTGAGGAGGCATGGCGAGATAGACGACCCTGAGAACAAGCTCACTTTAGAAAGAACGCGGTCCCCAATAGTTAATTAAAATCCATCCCAGTGCAGGAAACTCCACGCCCGTCTGCGGAATACATAAAGCCAAGCAATAGGGGGGTACCATATGCTTTATTGTCGACAGCTGGCCAAATGGGTGGCAACGTAAAAGTGAAGTGACGGCCTGGGCATGGATCTGACGTGCTGATACAACGTGTTCAGAAGCGCGTGAAATCACGAGAGCGGTTATGATAGACTGCCATCGGCTTCGCAATCAAAGACAGCGAAAAATCGCGATTCATGGAGATGCGGCGATGCAGTGAGAGCGGCGGTTTTTGACGGATGGGATTAGAGAAAAGAGAAAAGAACTTAGATGACCGAATATTAGGCTTACTGAACTTCGGGGCGGTGCAACCGCAGCTCTAGAAGAACCTACTCGTGGTAGTGAAAAGATAAGGACTTGGTTGGCAACCACGGCGATGTCCCGTGGCGAGAAATGAAATGAACGCCCATTGCGGTTCACCACAACGTGAGTAAACCTAAAACAGAACGGTAGTGATCAATGCGCATCTTGTCCTGGAACATTGTGCGTATATTCTTTGCAAGTAGCACTATTCGCTCTACTAATGCTCTTGTAGAACGGCATTCGCACCCTGCCTCAGTATCATCCGTGCGTGTGTCTAATATGCGTCTGCACCGTGGTTGTTTCATTTGCCTGTTAGATGGAACACCTTCAAATCTTTTCACGAAATCCTTCTCCATCTTCAAGCAGATATAATATGTTTCCAAGGCGCGTCTCATCCGACAGGATGAAAGAATCGAACATTGAACTTTGCTTCCACCCCCAGAAATGAAATCTTCACGGGGCGGTCTCGACAGAAACCTGGCCGTGCCGGACCCATTCCACGCCTTTTTTTCCTTCCCCGTCAGCAAGGGCGGTTATAGTGGCGTCGCGGTGTACACAGACACTCGAACTGTCACACCACTTAAAGCAGAAGAGGGTCTTTCAGGGACAGTTCAGCTCAAACCACCGCTTACGCCGGACGAACACATATCACATTCATATCCCTCCGCTCACGAAATGGAACTGATGCTGGATGACCAGGATATCTCTCCTTCCGATCTCGTTGCCCTCGATGCGGAAGGCCGAGCCCTGGTCCTCGATTTTGGTCTTTTCGTCCTTATCAACGTGTATTGCCCTAACGAAACCTCTGATGCCCGTCTCCCATTCAAGATGAATTATCACTTCATGCTCCAAGAGCGCATCAATAAACTCATCAACCAAGGACGGGAAGTTATCCTAGTCGGTGACATAAACATCTGCGCAACTCCACTCGACCACTGTGACGGCCATCTCGCAAGCAACGCGGCAACGTTTCTCGATCACCCCGCGCGAACCTGGTTCCACAACTGGCTTACTCCAAACGGGTGCATGACTGATGTGGTGCGATCATTTTGGCCTGGCAGGAAGGGAATGTACACATGTAAGACGCGCGTTTTACCTCTCCTTCGAGTCATCCCTCTTCCCCCCCTTTTCTGATGCGACTTTTTTTTTTGCCACGACAGGCTGGAACACCAAAATCTCGGCGCGGGAGACAAATTATGGGACTCGCGTAGATTACATTCTCGTCACACAGGGCATACTTCCCTGGATTAAACACGGTGATATACAACCTACGCTCAAGGGTTCTGACCATTGTCCCATATTCATCGACCTCCATGACGAGATTACCACCCCGAATGGCGAAAAGCTGTCCCTCCGCCAGGCAATGGCGTTTGACGGGAGTCAGGCCGAACCTCCTCGGCTCGCGGCGCGACGCTGGGACGAGTTCTCCGGCAAGCAGACGTTATTGTCCTCATTTTTCGCAAAGGGGGCAAAGATGACAGCACCATCACCAGCCGTAGGCGATACGTCGCCCGATTCGCAACCGCCGGGATCGCCATCTCCGTACTCATCGCAGCAGCAGGCGCCGGCTACTATCTTATCCACTGACAACGCGCACGAGTTCCCCGATGCTGTGCCGCCGGACCTAGCAGCTCGCGTTCAGGATCCAGACGTTATCGTTTGTCATTCCGAATCCCTTCCATTCCTGACCAGGACCGGACCTCCTCCCCAATCGCAAGCACGAACGCCTACACCACCACCACCACCACCACCACCACCACCATCACTTTTTCCCTCCGAGGAGCGCAGCGGAGACCACCCCGAAGCCAAAAAATGCGTTGCACCCCTGAAACGCAGAACGACGGATCCGCCAGCGGCAGGCGCGTCGTCGAAACCAGTCAAGAAGCAAAGGAGAGATAAAGCCAAAATCCCATGCACGGACGCCGGATCTGGATCTGGACGACAACGCACCCTCGCCACGTTCTTCCAACCTCCTCCTCCCTCTCAGTCCCAATCTCGTCGGACGTCGACGTCCTCCTCCCAATTAGTGCCACAGGGGACGACGTCCAAATCCAAATCTCAGCGGCAACAACGTCTTCGCGCGACAGCTGAGACAGAGGGGTGCGTATCATCATCAGAGCATCAGTATCCGCCAGGCTTGCTCTCCTCGGACGGCGATCTTGCCACGAACTGCTATCTCGAAACGGACTATCAGTTCGCGCTCCACCTCGCCTCCTCGCAGGAAGCGGAACCGCTGCCTCTGCTGCCATCATTATCATCCTCCATCGGGAACGGATCATCCTCCAACAGCAGCAAAGCAGCCTGGTCCCAGCTCATGGCACCGATTCAGCCCCCAACATGCACCGTCCACGGCGAACCGGCGAAAGAGTACACGGTGAACAAGCCAGGTCCGAATAAGGGCAAAGCGTTCTTTATCTGTTCTCGGTACGTTTTCGGCCGTTCCCCCGCCGTTCTTCCTCTCCTCCGAGGGGATGCTCTTACACGTTATCGTTCGAACGCTAAAATTTCATTCGCTCCGGGTATCTAAAAATTTTACTTGCTTCGCTGACCTAAAACGTCGGAACGTATAGCCCGGTCGGGCCTGGTTACGACAAGGGCAAAGGGGACCGACCTCGCGAAGAGGTCGACCACCAATACCGCTGCAACTTCTTCAAGTGGTCCGCCGACGTCAAACGCGAAGCTCTCAAGAAAAAAGGGGGAACGTCGTCGACAAGCCGACCATGACGTTTTTACATGATCATCCCGGCTTCATGACTGTTTATCGCGTTAGGCCCCTGCCACCACACGCACAACGCATCCTCGTATTCGTGTAATGTAATATACAGTCGCGCAAGGGACCTACATCTTTCCCGAACCTGAGTCTGAGCTCATCGGATAGCGTAATTGCAAATGAAGCACGACCCTCCAGCACGAGGAGATGTATGCGTGACATAGCGACTAATGGCCGTGGGTACCTCAGTTCGCACCGCGGATTTGCTTTTTGGCAGGTCCGACGGTGGTATTGTTGACCTACAAGTGGGTTGTGGAGTGAGGAGCGATGCAGCTTAGAATGGGGCAATTTGTGCTTACCTTTGTGGCGAACCGCAGTGATGTCAATGACTCATTCAGGTGTGCGGCAAGTGGGGAGAGGTTCAAGATCATCTTTGCAATACGCCGGTCATGAATAACACAGCATAGAACACCAAACACGAATGAACATACCAACGTTTTGGAGTGCCCGCTCAATGAATGTTGCAAAAGGTAAGTGAGCTACCCAGGGCAAAGAATTGGAGAGGAAGGAGAGCACAGCAACACAGGTTAGCGAAGATCCCCACACGATCACCAATCAAAAATAAGAGAGAAAGTCGCAAGAGAGTACACGCATGGATGATCGACCCACCTTCGAATTCCTGTAGGGAATATGTTTCTCCACTTTCTCCCCCTTTTCTCCCAAAGCGGCGATGACGTCTCCCAGTGCGCTCAGGCTGCGATTGATGTTCTGGGTCTCCTTCAGGCGTTCCTTGTGCCCTGCAGCGCCGCTGGAGTTTAGACGTTCACTTCCAGCTAGATCGACGAGGTTGAGGCTCCCCTCACAGTGCTCCCCTGTGTGTTCATTGCATCCAGAAATTCGAAGTGTAAAAACTGAGTGCGACCGCGATGAACGTTCGTTCATGAGAGTGGCTGCTACGGTGCGCCGCGAATTCGCTAGTCGCAGAAGCGACGAGACCTCACGGGGCGTGCGCAGGGGCATGACATTGACATCAGTTACGCGTGTACTCACGCTCGTCGCAGTCTTTTCATGTTTGATCTCGTGCTTTTTCTTGTCAAATTCGCCCTTCCCGAGTAGGTCATTTATCGTCTCGTTGTACTATGGCGTCTTTGGGTCAGGCAAACGGTGAACAGGCAGATGGGAGGACATTCACAATTTCCAAGAACTGTCCCTCCATGCTGTATTCCCAGCCTTTGCTTTTGAGTGCAGCAGCGGCTCTGAATACTTCATCGACAGCGCGAGGTATCATTCCAACCGTATCTTCGGTCTGCGAACCGATTCAATAAGTAGACATTCGGCTCAAAGTGAACTTACGGAGCCGCCCTCCATGGTGAAGGATTTCCCAGAACCTGTCTGGCCGTATGCGAAGATGCAGACGTTGTACCCATCTATGCAACTCTGTGCGAGGAGTGAAATCTCCTCAAAGACGTCACTTTGCATGGATTCGGGTTCGAACACCTGTATCGATTGATGAATGACGGAATGACGGCGTTTTGCAATGGAAGCGAGTGCATACGCGATCAAATGAAAAGGAATAGACCTCCTTGCGCTCTTGGCCCATTGCGCTGGAGGTCGTAGAAGTGAGAACAACTTCCTTGTGGTCCCTCTTGTCAGGAAACGCGATATTTGCCACGAGAGTCTTTGCCAGCGCCTCTGGAGTGGACACGGAAGCGAGCTCGTGAGGAAGAACGGGTCGGACGCGACAAAAAACGCGTATATTTCCCTTGAGTTCCTGGACCATATTGTGCAACTTCCTCCGGATCATCTCCGCCTCCCTGGCTTCCTGCTCTAGGAAGGCTATTCGTCGAAGAGCAGACTGGTGGTCAAGATTATGTTGCGAGACTGTCGATGATACACCGTCGAGTTGGGCTTGCAACGCGTCGTTATCTGTCTGGAGTGCACTAATCTGCGCGTTGAGTGATACCTGCGCCGCCGACTGGTCAGAGACCTTGTGCTTGAGCGATGAGACACTCGATTGCTCCCTGGCCAAGTCCCCCTTTGCGACTCTGAGCTCCTCTGAAAGCTGCTTGATTTCATTTGCGCGTTTCTGAAGTTGCGTTTCAAATTCCAGTATTTCCTGTGAATGCCTGAGGCGAAGTTTCTCGAGTTCTTCGGAGGCGTCGACGAGTTGACGGCGCTTGTCCAGTTCGGCCTCCTTGGAAGAAGCGAGTTCGTGGAAGAGCGCGCGTTGGTCTGCTTGGATCTCTGCCACCTTGGCACGCTCTGAATCCATTTGCCGGGTGATATGAAGGTTATTGGCGGTTTGCACGCTCTGAATGGACGTGACCTGATTGTGGAGATCGCGAAGGGTGTGCGTGGATCCAGAAGGGACACGCCCTCTAGACCTGGCTGCGGCGGTGGAAGGCTTTGGTGGCGCGCTGGTTGCGCGAGAGCTGCGACGCGGTGCGCTGAGCTTTGGAGGAATGGGTCTGGTGAGTCTGGGTTGTGGATGAGAACTTGCGTTGGTACCGATGGCGGGGAGTTTTCGCGGCTGGTCGAGAGTTTCGTCGTCGTCGTCGTCATCTTCGGTCAACTTGCGTTTGGCCATTTCTCAACGTTGGCGTCGGCGAAGAACAGAACAACAACGCGTCGAGTCACATGATCGGTCACTACTGTCACTCCTTCTTACAATTACAATGGCGACGTTCAGTAGGCGCGCCGTTCCTCGTTCTCTCCTCCATGTAAGAGGATATGCATCCCCGACTGGTTTCAAGCGCAAGGCGGGCATCCGGGACAGCGAAGGCGCACCAGACGGTGGTCCCGGAGAACAGTCCACAGCGCGTCGGAGGAGGGACACGGTATGCCTTTCCTCTTACTTTGCTGTCGTTCTCTGACCATTTTATTAGGCTTTTCTTCCAATGCCGGCCTCACAATTGACCCATCCGGTTTTTAACAATCTCAGTCGGCTCACACTCCAGCCCTTCCACCCGGTAAGAAATTTACTTTCCACGACTTCTTTATCTGACACATTTCCAGGAAACAATTACTCCTGCAGTCGTTTCTCAAGCACTCAAATTTCCTCACGATGACAAGGACCCCTTCCGCATATTTGGTCTTCCACGGAATTTATTGGTCGAGGTCAGTCCGTATCGTCAACATGTAATGTAGCAATAGCCGCATGCTCTCCCTTCAGTTCCGGATTCTTTCAGCTCCCTGTTCCGTAGTGCGCGGCATCACTATCGATGTCGTAAATAGACTCGACGTCGCCAGTCAGGCGTCTAGTGCCAACCATCGACTTGTTTTTAGTACGTCGCACACATTCTCTTTCCATTCGGCGTCCTAATACTCCCTCAGCCGGTTCTACAGGATGCGGGAAAAGCGTCCTTTTACTTCAGGCTTTACAATACTGCCATACGCGCGACTGGATTGTTCTCTACCTTCCC